>JASDQU011101324.1:18177-31980 GCA_032191745.1 Picea mariana | reverse complement strand
AAAAGAATAAAAGAGGGAATAAAATAAAATGATATGGCCCCATGAGACAATAATGCCTCATCGATACAGTTTAATCGTGGTTAAGTATTTTTGAATTTATGTTGATAGGCTTAGTGAATAAGACTTGGCTAAACTATTTAATATTAGCCAAGTAGATAGGTTAGTTAGCGAATAAATTTTATCAAACTGTTTAAACTTGGTCAAATAGCCCTAATGTAGAGAATTTCTTGGCCCAACAGTTTAATATGAGCTAAATGTGTCAATAGGTAGGATAGGACATAGGCTAGCCAGTTTTTCCTTCAATAAATCATGCATGATGTTCGATGAAAATTCATGGTTTTGATGTTTGAAGTGTGTTTCCTAACCCTATGGTGATAAAATGCAAGGGAAGAAGTGCAAAAAAACCACAAAAGAGCACTATCCTAAGTTTTAATTGTGCATTTTGATTCGTGCTCGGAAATTAAAGAGTGCACATAGATCTACGATTGATCTAATGGCACTTAGATCTACGATTGAAAAGAAATTTCGTACCCCCCCCCATGACCATTCTTTCCTTAATGGTGGTGGTGGTCCGATATGGATATTAAAGAGGGCGCATGGATCTACAGTTGGTCTAGTGGCACTTAGATCTACGGCTGACAAGTAATTTCGGACCCCCCTGACCATTCTATATTTAATGGTGGGGGGGGGTCCGATATGGTGGTATTTCCAGGAGGACCCCATCCTAACGTGGTGAAAATAGGTGATGTTGGACCCCCCTCACTCTAAACCGGTTATTTCCTACCCCCCCCTCCAATATACTGGAATACCAAATTTTCTATACCATTGTCACCTCATGACATCACACTCCACTTCCTTGTTGTCTCGTGATGTCACATTCCAGTACCACGTATCCCTTGTCATATCCCGTTACTCTGTCAGCACACCTCATTCGCCATTCTCCTACCACATGTGATTTTCCCCCACTCATTACCCTCCACGTTACCCTCACACACCCTTAACCTGTCATTGGCCCGTCGCCTCATTCCCAGATATCCGTTGGAAAATTAATATAGGATAACATATCCATTAGCTTGCTGACCTCTCCCCTGCATCCAACAGATACCCATTTGCCCAAATCTAATCTCGTTCCTTGACCATTTTCGCACTGCTCACAATATCCGCACACTAGAAGCTCATTTTCCTCATCGTTTCAATCAGTGACCCAACCATAGCCATTACCTGCTAATATTTTTTGTTTAAAATTGAAGGTACCTGTTGAAGAGATGGCACCAAAGTCCAAAATGTCAGAAATCGAGTAAAATCATTTCTCACCGCCTCCCATCGATCTCACCCGGATCCCTCTGGTTGACAAACACTACCTCATCTCCAATCCAAGATGTGATTTCAATTTCGTTGAGCTATATTCATGGCTCAGAGACATTTGCCTAGACCAAAGTGATGATATTGGACTCTAGGAGTCCAATCCTAAACTGTACATGTTTCCCCAGATTCACCATTTCCTTGAATTCTCCCTCAAGTTCCAGGCACATTACCTTCCTGACTAGAGAAATATCGTATCATGCTTCAGAGAGACCTTGTTCTCTATCACATCTAAAGCCATTGACCAGATGCTACAAATAACCAGAGATGAATCCTTCTCTCCTTTAACTTTTGAGGTCCTAACTAACATGTATCAGAAGTTGTCTTTTCCACAGAGAGCACATATATTTGAACTATTCCTCCCTGAGAATGCCCCAATACCCAAAACTAATCCCCCCTATCGATCATCGATTTTATCGGTAAAAGGAAATCAAATCATTTCTTCCCTCTGCAACCTACTTGGATACTACTCAGACGAATGGGTAGATGAGTTGATCTTGGGTTACCTATCTATATTTTCCACCGATGGAAGCCCCACCATGCAGTTCAAATACAACGTTTTCCTGGCTGACAATATTCATGATCAGTTGTTCAAGTTTCCCACAGAAGGAATGTTTCGGTACTCCTTAGTACTGGCATACATGTTCATGTTCTATCAAGCAGATAAGTTCCTTTTCCCCATGCAGAAGTTGGACCAGGATGGCAAGTCACAGCCTGTCACCTCTTGGACTTCATTACTAAGAAGGAACTCAACATAGTTTAGTTTCAAGCAATTCATAGAGCATTTTTACCACCCAGTGGTAAGTATGCTCAGTGGTAGGCAAGAGCAGAGGATAAATGAATAGATCCAAAGAATTCCACACCTCTTGAACCTCGCCAAGATGGGAGACTGGTATCTGTATCAGAATCACACATAGATCAGAATATATGGATGTGAGTTAGCTCCCTATAAGTTTCCCAAATACTTGCCTGTTATAATATTTGCCTTGGAGTACATTAGGAAAATGATCAATTCAGACGATATACATTTGTATCTTTGAAGAAGAAACAACAATGAGAATTAAAGGACATATAAGATCCTTTATTTGTAACAGTCGAGCTGTCGGGGAAGAGGCAAACAAACTACTCAAGGAAATGAAATTTGACATCAGTTTACCTTGGCACTATGATCTGTGTGGGGTTATTTTAGAAATGATATTCAGGAATAAAAGTTCCCAATACGCTCATGTGCCCAAATTAGAGATCGATAATTTTATGAACCAATCAGAGTGGGAGGTGAACACTCTGGAAGAAGAAGAACAACAATATCATCCAACCATTATTTCACAAACCACTACTCCACAGGTACCAAATGAGAAAAGAACCAGAAAGAATACCTCCCCTCCAATCACTAAAGTCTCAGCTGAGGATTTATAGGTATACAAGAAAATGCCAAAAACCAGTGATACAACTGGCAGGTCTGGTGAAGAAGAGACCCAATCCATTATAGTTATGCAAGGAGATCATTCACCTCCTGTCTCAAGAATCCAACAGATCATGTCTACTTCTTCATCCAAGAAGCAGACTGACACCTCACTGATCAACCAACCAACTCAAGCGGCTTCAAAGTTGAGTATTTTTGAGAAATATGATATGATTAAGAAGAAAAATGAGAGGCTAGTCAGTAGCAGTTATGCTCAATTCTAGAAACAAACATCAACAAAACAACATAGGATTCTCTCTGCTTTCAACACAAATAAGGGGAGAATGTACATGGAATTTATGCAGGCACAAGTACCTCATCCAAAGAAAACCACTGACTATAGAAGATCAACACTTGAATTTGATGCTAAAGCTGTACATTCAGATGATCATATGGATCTGCACATGCAAACTGGAGAAATGGTTTTATCAACATTGGCCAATGCTTGCACTACTGCTGCAAAATTACAGGTTTCTTTGAACAATGTTCAGACTCAATTAAAACTGGAGAAGGTGTCATCTTTTGCAAAGGATAACATGATTAAGTCTTTATAAGAATTGGTGCTCAAAATTGGGTATGACTCCTCAAATGTGAAAGTAGTTGAAGAGATTCTCAAGAAAAAGAATTCTAACATAACATCTCTGAGAAAGAAACTAAAACTACCATCTACAAAAGATTCACAGGCCTAAGATATGGCTGAGACAGAAGGTGAGAAGGAGGAGATGCTAAATTTGATCATGGAAGAGAATGCATAAATAAAAGAGATGGAAGGAYAGATGGAAAGGTTAGTAAAGGAAGAGGAACATGCAACACCTATGGAAGTCATCCCACTGAGTGCAGTTCCCCTCACAGGAGTTASCATAGCAACARCATYAGCAACCACCACTATAGAACTTTCATCAGCTGCCTCAGTGACAGTTCCAGGGACACATAAAGCTTTATTAACATCAATGGAGAAGATGAATTTACAAGGAACTAAAATCAAAAGATTGGAACAAGAGATAGAGAATCTCCAAAATCTAAAAGATTCTTTCCAAGCCAGTTACAATACAAAGAGACACACATCAAAAAAATGAAGCAGGAGATTCAATAGCTGCAGAAGCAGAAAATTGTGGGAAAAACACTGGTAGAATACAAAGAGAACATTTGGATGGATATCTCAAAATCCATAAATGAAATCTTTCCCATGGTGCAAATCATGTTCGAGCAACATGAATTGGTGTTAAGGAGCAAGCAGGCCATCGCTAGGATCAAGGGAGAGTTGGGATAAATGCCCACAGAAGTGAATGAAATCGTCAGGTTTCTCTATTAAAAAACTAAAGAAGAGCTAGAAAACCTGAAGATTGAGGATAGGACAAAGACTATCCTCAAGGTCAAGAGAGTTTTGACCAAATGAGGACTGATGTTGCAACTAGAGGAGAAAGCCCAAATCATGGATATTGGAGTTCAGAGATTCTTCAACAAGATCGATGCCTTACAGAAGAAAGGTCTTCCTGGTTTGTTGGTTCTAAATGACAAGTTGATGACACTTTCTGATTACAAGCAAAAGATTTCCATGGTGGGAAAGGACAGCTCCAAATTCTCAGGGATACAGGGAAGCATAACCGGAAAGGCATTCCTAGAAACTGTATAGTTGGATCTCAATATCCAACATGAAATCAAGTACATTTTTATCACCAAGCTGAGTTTTGCCAAATATACCGAGATGGATGAAATCTATCACAGACTACCAAAATTCACCACCCCCAATCAAAAAATATAGGTAGAGTTGTGCGAATTGATCGAGTAAAAGATGAGGTGGATGTACAAGTCAACATTGATAACAGTCAAAGTCAAGTTGATGACTCACCAACAACTTCCCCCAAAATCAGCATGGAGAATTTGACAAATCATAAGTAGTTCCTACAATTTTGTATTATATTAGCTAGTTAGTTAGCATGAGATTTTTCCACGTCCTGATCATTAATGACAGGATTGTTTGTAATATTTTCTATATATATTTCAAATTTCGAAGTACTGAGGGTTGATTTTTACGCCCAAGTAAGCTGTAAGAACTGTACTTTTTCTCAGAGACCTACCAATAATAAAAAGGACATTTCACATGATTCCCACGTGTTAATTGTTGGTGATGTTTACTCCTCTTCATTGAATGGTTTTTTCTTTCTTTTTTATCATCTATGTTTTCTATATTTGATCATTTAAAAGAAGTTAAAGTGAAGAATTTATATTTGTATACATTTCTGGATTTTAAGATCTAAATGTTTATCTTCTGATGTTATGATAAATAAATTCTTAAATGCTTCTTTGTTATAATTGACTATCTCATCTTTTCTGATACCCATCATTTTATTCTAAAGGATCTAACAGTTGCATTATTCTTCCCTATGAAAACACCTTATAAAATATTTTCTTTGATCTCGGACTTTATAAAATTGACCCCATAGCCCAATGGATGCATAAACCATATTTCAACCATTTTATAAAAACAAACAACATAGTCTTATTAATTCAACTAGACTNTTCTCAGGGATACAGGGAAGCATAACCAGCAAGGCATTCCTAGAAACTGTACAGTTGGATCTCAATATCCAACATGAAATCAAGTACATTTTTATCACCAAGCCGAGTTTTGCCAAATATACCGAGATGGATGAAATCTATCACAGACTACCAAAATTCACCACCCCCAATCAAAAAATATAGGTAGAGTTGTGCGAATTGATCGAGTAAAAGATGAGGTGGATGTACAAGTCAACATGCATAACAATCAAAGTCAAGTTGATGACTCACCAACAACTTCCCCCAAAATCAACATGGAGAATTTGACAAATCATAAGCAGTTCCTACAATTTTGTATTATATTAGCTAGTTAGTTAGCATGAGATTTTTCCACGTCCTGATCATTAATGACATGATTGTTTGTAATATTTTCTATATATACTTCAAATTTCGAAGTACTGAGGGTTGATTTTTACGCCCAAGTAAGCTGTAAGAACTGTACTTTTTCTCAGAGACCTACCAGTAATAAAAAGGACATTTCACATGATTCCCACGTGTTAGTTGTTGGTGATGTTTACTCCTCTTCGTTGAATGGTTTTTTCTTTCTTTGTTATCATCTATGTTTTCAATATCTGATCATTTAAAAGAAGTTAAAGTGAAGAATTTATGTTTGTATACGTTTCTGGATTTTAAGATCTAAATGTTTATCTTCTGATGTTATGATAAATAAATTCTTAAATGCTTCTTTGTTATAATTTACTATCTCATCTTTTCTGATACCCATCATTTTATTCTAAAGGATCTAACAGTTGCATTATTCTTCTCTATGAAAACACCTTATAAAATCTTTTCTTTGATCTCAGACTTTATAAAATTGACCCCATAGCCCAATGGATGCATAAACCATATTTCAACCATTTTATAAAAACAAACAACATAGTCTTATTAATTCAACTAGCCTAATATCTGAAAGCCTAAAACAAAGCTAAATATTACAGAGAGATCCCTCTATGAAACTGGCAGGGCTAGATCCCAGTTTCAAAGTGGTTGGATAAAGTTACCTCTGGTAAATTTCTTCTTCATCACGACAACCTCTGGGAATTTACAGAGCGATAACATAGTGGCAACAATACTGGGGAACTGAACAAACTTTCTATCCCACGACTTCTTTTCCCTAGATAAAGAAAACTTTATTTATGAACTAATCACAACATTTAAAATCATAAAGAGTTAATGTTCAGAGGTTGTTAAAGTTTGTATATAATTTAGTTTAAAAATTTATAAAAATTAAATAAACATTAAAATTTCTGGCTCCTAAAAGAGTTTTCACTAGATCTCATCAAGATCCAAAACCTGTAATAGCAATAGACAATCCCAAAAAATTACTCAGAAAGAAAATTGTTGGAGAGGGTTCTGGGAGTCACAGTCCTCTTCATAGGTACCCTTCTTTCCCATAGAATCTTTTTTCCCTTTAGGATCTTGAGTTTGAAATCTCTTTCGAACAAATCCTTTTTAGAACAAAATACGACAACTTTGTAAGTGAGACAGTTTTAGATCAAACCATCCTTCAACCCAGGACTCCTGAAATACTTTCTCCCAGACCTGACATTGATCAACGATTTCTCCAGGAATTTGACAAGCTAGAAGATCTAGTTGTGAATCTTGATCAAGCCTTAGACAAATCTCACATTCAACAGTCAGTCAAACTTTCTACCTTGACTATTGTTGCAACTTATGTTAAACCTACGAGCTCACTCTCTTCCTCCCAACCCTTCATCTTCCACAGCTCCAGTCACTTCCCCTCCAATCACACAAGTTGTTGTACAACCTCCTCCACCAGTCATGGAAGAAAGATATGCTCCATTGGTGTTGGCCGCTCCTTTACATGCCATGCCTCAGGACTATCAAACTAGATTTCCTCAGTTTGATGGTACTGGTCCGCTGAATGCACAACAACATGTTGACAAAATGAATGATTATTTTGATTTGAAAGAAGTAGATGAAGATGATGTGCAGATGCGACTATTTGCACAGAGTCTGACTGGAGAAGTAAAAAAGTGGTTCAAAAACTTACGTGTTGCTTCCATAACTTACATTGCTTCTTTTCATATAAGTTTTTTTCATAGATGGGAGGTAAAAAAAAATCCTCTCCAGATCTTATCAGAATATGAGAATATTAGAAGGAACCAAGGAGAGATAGTGCATGATTACTACACTTGTTTCAATAATCTGTACAATGCAATTCCAGTTGATATCAATCCACCTCAAGGTTTGGCATTAATAAAATTCCCCAATGGATTTGATGCGGACATGTCATATCAACTAAGGGAAATAAATTCTACTACTTTGGAAGACATGCAGAAAAGTGTCATTAGTGTGGAAGCAAATATTTTAGCTAGAAGAGCTAGACAGAGAACAGAAAGGAGGGTCACCATCAAGGAAGAGCCTTCCACTTCCTCATTAGATGCCAAACTAGATTCTCTAGCTAGAGATATGGATATAATGATGGAGAGACTTACTATAGTTGACAGAAACCCACCCAGGGAGAACCAAGCTGCTCCTCAAATTTGAAACCCAAACTTCAGAAGAAATCCGCCCCAGATCCGACAGAGAGATCCTAGAGATCAAAGGGAACAGAAGGGGCCCACTCAATAGATCAGTCCACCCCTCCAGGAGAATTAATTTGATGATGGGGAGGAGGTAATCGAGGAGTTTTATGACACTCATATAAACCTCATGGGCATTCATGATGATGAATCCATTTTTCTTACTCAGGAAGAGCACGAGGTTTTTCTCCTTTCACAAACAAAGGTGAATGAGGAAGCAGAGGAAACATAATAGTAGGCCTTTGAAAATTCTATAATGGAGGACCACATGAAGTATAACCCAAGGATCAAGAAGGAAAATGAAAACCGTCCAAAGAAGGTCACTGAAACAAAGAAGGCTACCGAAAAAAAGAGAATACATGAGACCAAGAAAACCTCAGAAACCTCTCCCAAGAAAGTCTCTAAGAGAAATAGTGTTGAATCTCTTGCAAAAAGAACTCCCGAAATTTTACAAAGAGCAAATCAGACTCAAGTTTCATCAACTAGTCAACCAAGTTCTCCTGCCCATAGAACTCCGATGGATAAACCAAAAGTGAAGAGCTCAAGAAAAGCTTCCACTACTTTCAACCTTGAGGGGGAAGTAACTAAATTGAAGATTTCCATTCCCCTTTCTAAGGCGATGAGAAAGAACTCTTATAGATCACAGGTAATTAAATATTTAAGCATTGAACTAGAGATAGGTACGAAGGCCTTGAATATTGGATCTGCAAATTACTTAGACACGATAAATCTTGTTGATGACCAACTAGAGCTCCTGCTTGGTCCTGAAGTGGATGGTCAAATTGATAACGATGTCGTTGCTCCTTTTTACATTAGATTGAATATCCACGACTTGATCTTACACAATGCTATGCTGGATTCAGGTGCCTCTCACAATCTGATACCCAAAGCTGTGATGGAAAAGTTGGGACTTCAGGTCACCATACCCTATAAGGATTTTTATTCTTTTGACTCTAGCAAGGTCAAATGTATAGGGATAATTAAGGATTTATGCATCACCCTAGCTCAAATCCTAACAAAGAGAATGTTAATGGATATTGTAGTTGCAGATATTCCCCCAAAATACGACATGCTATTGTCAAGATAATGGGAAGCTAAGCTAAAAGGAACCATGCAGCTAGATATGTTCTATGCCACCATCCCAATATTTGGACAACAAAGAAGACTGTACAGGGAAACCCCGATGAAGTATATGGTCAGTAGTAAGGAAAATCCACACAATTACCCACTATACTCTACACACTTTGATATGGATTCTTTCATTCTGTACAATTATGGTGATTTGGAAGAACAAATCGCTCAGTTGGAAGATGATGCACCTGATTTAGAAGAGGATAAAGAAATCACTGAGGTAAGAAATACTAGAGATGTGGAAAGTGAGGAACTACCAATAGATTTTTGGAGCATGGATTATGATGGTGCGATGAATAAAGAAGGAGATGGAGCCGGAGTTTGGTTTCATAATCACATATCAAGGTATTCACAGAGTAATTCTTACAAACTAAATTTCCAATGTATTAACAACATAGCTGAGTACGAAGCTTTGATGCTCGGTCTGAAACTACTGAAGAAAGTTGGTGGCAAACAAATTATGTTAATGGGTGATTTTGAATTGATTATCAAGCAAATTAAAGGTGAGTATGTAGCTAATCATCCCATACTTAGAGCTTACAGGAATGTTGTTTTGGATGCCCTTCAATGCTTTACTGAAATCAACTTGCAGGTAATTCCCAGGGGACAAAACATACTTGCAAATGGGTTGGCGGCATCAACAACTACATTTAAAATTCCTTTCTGTCCCACTCGCAAGTACATAGTGGAGGTGAAGTCCAGACCAACTGTTCCAGACAACATCAAATACTGGAAGGTATTCAGAAATGATGATAAAATTGAAGACTTCCTACAGTGTAAGAATGATTTCAAATGTACAAATATAGATTTAGAAAATGATGATGTTGATGTAAATAAATCTATTTTTGAAATTGGTAGTGTAAATAAAGTATATACTGAGGAATTGAATGAAAATAAAGTAGGTACAGAGGAATTGAATGAAAATGAGGAAGATTTTGGTATTCTACAGTTGAAAGATAATGTGTTACCTAGAGGTTTAGTTCCGCTAGAAGACTTGTTCGATTTTAACGATGTATCCAAAAAACTGAAAAATTGAAGCTAGTGGTAAAGAGGTCGAAGAGTGTAACATAGGAACAGAAGAAAAACACAAGATGATAAAACTTTCCAAATCTCTGCACCCTGAGAAAAGACGCAAATACATTGAACTTTTTAAGGAATATGTAGATGTGTTTCCATGGGGTTATGAAGACTTAAATCATTACGAAACAAGTATCATACAACATCATATTCCAATAAAAGAAGAACACAAACCTTTCAGGAAGAAACTTAGGAGAATCAATCCCAAGTTTCTTCCCCTGATAGATAAAGAAATGAAAAATATGTATGATGCAAAAATTATAGTCCCCTTAAGATTTTCCAAATGGGTTTCTAACCTAGTTCCTACCAGGAAGAAAACTGGCGAGATTAGACTTTGCATAGATTTCAGAAATCTGAACAAGGTCTCCCTCAAAGAAAATTACCCTTTGCCTAAAATGGACCATATCTTACAAAAGGTAGTTGGGGCCAGTAGGATCTCCTTACTAGATGGTTTCTTGGGTTACAACCCAGTCCTTGTCCACCCAGAAGATTGGGAGAAAACTACATTCACCACACCATGGGGGATTTTCATGTATGTGAAAATGCCCTTTGGACCGATGAATGCTAGTGCCACTTTCCAAAGAGAAATGGATATTTCTTTCGTGGTTTATAGTCATATATTTGGATGACATGATTGTGTACTCCAAATATGATGAGGAACATCTACAACATCTCACACGAGTGTTTGAGAAGTGCAGAAAATTAGGTATTTCATTGAATCCCAAAAAGACCTTTTTCGGTTTAGAGGAAGGCAAATTGCTGGGACACATAATCTCTAAAGAAAAAATTAAAATAGACCCCAACAGAATAGAAGTCATCTAGAATTTGGAACACCCTAGGAACATCAAAGAGTTACAATCATTCATTGGAAAAATAAACTTCCTGAGAAGTTTCATACCCAACTTGGATGAACTTCTTAGGAACATCAAAAATATGTTGAAAAAGACACAAAAGTCAGATGGAACACTGAATCCAAACAATCATTTGAGTAGGTGAAACATGCACTCACCTAAGCCCCAGTTTTGATCATCCCAGATTAAACCAAAGACTTTTACCTTTTCTCTTTTTCTTCTGAACACACCATAGCAACAGTACTATTACAAAAACAAAGTGAAGGGTATGAACAACCCATAGCATTTTTCATCAAAGCTTTGAAAGATGTTTTGTTAAACTATAACATAATGGAGAAACACAACTTTTCCCTAGTAAAGGCCATAAAATATTTCAGAGTCTATATTCTCCAGTGTCACAAAATTGCATATGTTCCAAATGCAATGGTAAAGGATATCCTGACTCAGAATAATCCAGATGGTAGGAGAGGAAAGTGGATTGCGGTTATTCTGGAATATGACATCAAAATAAATCCCACTAAACTAATCAAAGGTTAGGTTTTGTCCAAACTAATGATTGAATCTAATTTTCATGCTCTAGACATTAATTTTTTGGCTGCAGTTGACGAGCATGAAGAGCAGGCCTCATTTTTGTATTTCATAACTTACAAGCTCTTCCTAGTTTGACTTAGACCAAAGCCAGATTTATCAAACTAAAAGCATTGAAATTTTGTATTCTAAAAGGTAATATTTATTGGAAAGATCTTGGTGGTATCTTGCTTAATTGCTTGTTAAAAGACAAAGCTGACAAAGTTCTGCAGGATTTCCATGCAGGAGACTATGGTGGGCATCTGAGTTGGAAGAACATAGCTAACAACATTTTGAGAGATGGTTTCTACTAGCCTACATTGTTTGTTGATGTTCATCAAAATGTTGCTTCTTTTCATAAATGCCAGGTTTTCGAAGGTAAAAGGAAGTTTTTGCCTCTCTCCATGAAACCCATCACATTTGAAGCCCCTTTCCAACAATGGGGTTTAGAATTTATTGGAGAAATACATCCATCCTCCTCGGGCCAACAAAAGTGGATCCTCACAGCCATGGACTACTTCACGAAGTGGATCGAGGTTGTGCCATGCAGGAAAGCTATTGACTCTATTATCATCAAATTTTTAGAAACTAATATCTTGTCTCGTTTTGGATGCCCCAAAAAAATTATAGCTGACAATGCAGTGACTTTCAGATCCAAAAAACTGATATAATTTTGCAGCCAATACTGCATTACTTTGGGACACTCAACAACTTATTATCCTCAAGGAAATGGGCTGGCTGAGTCCTCAAACAAAAGTCTAGTGAACATCCTCAGGAAAACACTGCAAGAAAATAAGAAATCATGGAATAATAAGTTGGATTTCGCACTCTTAGATGATATAATAAGTACCAAAAGATCAATTGGCATGTCTCCATACCAATTGGTGTATGGTACTGAAGCAATTTTCCCCCTTTCCTTAGGAGTCCCTATCATGAAACTATTGAATTAAGTGCAAGTACCCAAATGATGTCCAAAGGATAATAAATCAAATGATTCATTTAATGTAGTCTAGAGAAGAGGCATACAACAAGACTCAGGTCATCCAGGAGAACATCAAAATGATTTTTGGCAGAAGGACTAAAAAAGATGATTTTGAGTTAGGTGAATTGGTTCTGAAATGGGATTCCATAAACGAGGATAAGGGTAAACATGGAAAAATTGATAGCTTATGGAAATTCCCTTACACCATTGAGGCATTCAGAGGAAATAACACATTTTTTCTCAAAAACACTTGGACCTGTGAATGGTAGGATGTTGAAGCATTATTTTCCACCCCAATAAAGATATCACAAACCTTTTTCCAATGTACATACCATTTATTGTTTTTTCATTTAGGTTGTGTGTGGGTGATATTGATTAGATGGTTGAATCTTGCAGAAAAGTCCCTAAGCCACTGACCAGTGCCACCTAATTCTCAAAATAAAAATAAAACAAACAACAGAAATACGTTATGGAGAAAATCTTCACAGACATCAGGAAGTAGGTTCTTGGCACCTCGCAAGGAGAGCACCATCTCCAGGTGGAGCCACTGTTATAACCCTATATTTCATAGGATCAACTGGTGACTGGAAATTTTTACTCTTGATGTAGTTTGGTTGTAAATAATATTTCATTTTTTTTTTGCAAATTATTTTCAAAAAGAAAGAAAAAAATAAAAAGAAAGAATAAAGAAAAAGAAAAAGATGAAAAGAAAGAAAAAATAAAAGAATAAAAGAGGGCATAAAAGAAAATGATATGGCCCCATGAAATAATGATGACTCATCCATACAATTTAATCATGGTTAAGTCTTTTTGAATTTATGTTGATAGGCTTAGTGAATAAGACTTGGCTAAAATATTTAATCTTAGCCAAGTAGATAGGTTAGTTAGCGAATAAATTTGATCAAATTGTTTAAACTTGGTCAAATAGCCCCAGGATAGAGGAATTTCTTGGCCCAATAGTCTAATTTGGGCTAAATGTGTAGGTGGGTAGGATAGGACATAGGCTATCCTGTTTTTCCTTCAATAAAACATGCATGATGTTCGATGAAAATTCATGATTTTGATGTTTGAAGTGTGTTTCCTAACCCCATGGTGACAAAATGCAAGGGAAGCAGCAAAAAAAACCCACAAAATAACACTATCCTAAGTTTTAGCAGTGCATTTTGATTCATGCCTAGAAATTAAAGAGTGCACATAGATCTACGATTGATCTAATGGCGCTTAGATCTATGACTCAAAAGAAATTTTGGACCCCCCTGACCGTTC
>JASDQU011101324.1:7687-18127 GCA_032191745.1 Picea mariana | reverse complement strand
ATTTCTAGGCAGGCCCCATCCTAATGTGGTGCAAATCCATGATGTCAGATCCCCCTCCTATATACCACAATACCAAATTTTCTATACCACCACCACCTCATGACATCGCACTCCACTTCCTCGTTGTCTTGTGATGTCACATTCCAGTACCACTTATCCCTGGTCATATCCCATTACTTTTTCAGTGTAACACATCCGCTATTCACCCGCCACATATCATTTCCCCCCACTCATTACCCTCCGCGTCACCCTCACACACCCTTAACTCGTCACTGGCCCACCACCTCATTCCCAAATATCCGTTGGAAAATTAATTCATGCTAACATTTTCGTTAACTTGTTGGCCTATCCCCTGCGCCCAATGGATACCCATTTGCCCAATTCTAATCCCATTCCTCCTCCATGTTCACACTACTCACACTCTCCGCACACCAGAAGCTCATTTTCCTCACTGTTTTAGTCAATGACCTAGCCATAGCCATTACCCGCTAACATTTTTTGTTTCAAATTGCAGGTACCTATTGAAGTGATGGTGCCAAAGTCCAAACAGTCAGAAATCGAGGAAAATCCTTTCTTACCGCCTCCTGTCTATCTCGATCGGATCCCTCTGGCTGACAAAGGCTACCTCATCTTCGAGACAAGATGTGATTTCGATTTTGTTGAGCTATATTCATGGCTCAGACACATTTTCCTAGACTATAGTGATGAGATTGGACTCTAGGAGTCCAATCTTCCACTGTACATGTTTCCCCATATTCACCATTTCCTTGAATTCTCCCTCAAGTGCCAAGCACATTACCTTCCCAACCATATAACTATCATATCATCCTTTGGAGAGACCCTGTTCTCTATCACATCTAAAGCCATTGACTAGATGTTGCAAATAACTAGAGTTGAAGCCTTCTCTCCTTTAACTTTTGAGGTCCTAAACGACATGTATTAGAAGTTGTATTTTTCACAGAGAGAACAGATATTCGAACTATTCCTCCCTAAGAATGCCCCAATACCCAAAACCAATCCCCCCTATCAATCATCGATTTACTCAATTAAAGGAAATCAAATCATTTCTACCCTCTATAGCCTACTTGGATACTACTCAAATGAATGGCTAGATGAGATGATATTGGGTTACCTATCTATATTTTCCACTGAGGGAAGCCCCACAGTGTAGTTCGACTACAGTGTTTTCCTGGCTGACAATATTCCTGATTAGTTGTTCAAGTTTCCCACATAAGGCATGTTCCGGCACTCCTCAGTACTAGCGTACATGTTCATGTTATATCAAGCAGATAAGTTCCTTTTCCCCATGCAGAAGCTGGACCAGGATGGCAAGTCACAACCTGTCACCTCTTGGACTTCATTACTGAGAAGGAACTCAACAGAGTTCATTTTCAAGAAATTCATAGAGCAGTTTTACCACCCAGTGGTAAGTATGTTTAGTGGTAGGCAAGAGCAAAGGATAAATGAAGAGATCCAAAGAATTCTACACATCTCAGACCTTTCCAAGATGGGAGACTGGTATCTCTATCAGAATCACATGGAGATCAGAATATATGGATGTGTGTTTGCTCCCTATAAGCTGCCCAAATACTTTCCTATTAGAATATTCACCTTGGAGTACATTAGGCAAATGATCAATTCAGACGATACACATTTTGTATCTTTGAATAAGAAACAACAACTAAGAATTAAAGGACATATAGGATCCTTTATTTGTAACAGTCGAGCTGCTGAGGAAGAGGAAAACAAATTACTCAAGGAAATGAAATTTGACATTAGTTTACCTTGGCACTATGATCCATGTGGGGTTATTGTAGAAATGAGATTCAGGAATAAAAGTTCCCCATACGTTCATGTGCCCAAACCAGAGATCGAGAAGTTTATGAACCAATCAGAGTGGGAGGTGAACACTCTGGAAGAATTAGAACAACAATCTCATCTAGCCATTATTTCACAAACCACTACTCCACAGGTACCAAAGGAGAAAATACCGAGAAAGGATACCTCCCCTTCAATCACTGAAGTCTCAGCTGAGGATTTCCAGGCATACAAGAAAAGGAAAAAAACCATTCATACAACAGATAGGTCTAGTGAAGAAGAGACCCAGTCCACTACAGTTATGCAAAGAGATCATTCACCTCATGTCTCAAGCAACCAACAAATCATGTATACTTCTTCATCCAAGAAGAATACTGACACCTCATTGATCAACCAACGAACTCAAGCGGCTACAAAGTTGAGTGTTTTTGAGAAATATGATATGATTAAGAAGAAAAATGATAGGCTATCCAACAACACTTATGCTCAATTTTGGAAACCAACATCAACAACACAGCATAGGTTGCTCTCTTCTTTCGACACAAAGAAGGTGAGAATGTACATGGCACTTCTACAGGCAAAAATACCTCATCCAAAGGAAATCGTTGACTACAAAATATCAACACTTGAATCTGATGCTAAAGTTGTACATCCAGCTGATCAAATAGATCTGCATAGGTAGACTAGAGAAATGGTTTTCTCAACATTGGCCAATGCTTCCACTACTGTTGCAAAATTACAGGTTTCTTTGAGCAATGTTTAGACTCAATTAAAACTGGAGAAGGTGTCATCTTTTGCAAAGGATAATAGGATTAAGTCTTTAGAAGAATTGGTGCTCAAAATTGGGTATGATCTGTCAAATGCGAAAGCAAATAAGGATATGCTCAAGAAAAATAATGATGACATAGCATCTCTGAGGAAGCAACTAAAACTACCATCTACAGAAGACTCACAGGCGAAAGATATGGTTGAGACAGAAGGTGAGAAGGAGGAGATGTTAAAGTTGATCATGGAATAGAATGCACAAATAAAAGAGATGGAAGCAGATCTGGAAAGGTTAGTAAAGGAGAAGGAACATGCAACACCTATGGAAGTCATTCCACTGAGTGCAGTTCCTCTCACAGGAGTTAGCACAACAATAACATCAACAACCACCACTGCAGAACTTTCATCAGTTGCCCCAGTGACATTTCTAGGGACATATGAAGCTTTAGCAACATCAATGGATAAGATGACTTTACAAGGAATGAAAATCAAAATATTGGAACAAGAGATAGAGAATCTCCAGAAGCTAAAATATTCTTTCCAAGCCAATTACAATACAGAGAGACACACATCAAAAAAAATGAAGTAGGAGATTCAACAACTGCAGAAGCATACAGTTGTGGGAAAAACACTAGCAGAGGCCAAAGAGAACGTTTGGATGGATATCTCAAAATCCATAAATGAAATCTGGCCCATGGTGCAAATCATGTTCGAGCAACACGAATTGGTGTTAAGGAGCAAGTAGGCCATCGACATGATCAAGGGAGAGTTGGGAGAAATGCCCACATAAGCGAATGAAATCATCAGGTTTCTCAATTCAAAAACTAAAGAAGAGATGGAAAACCTAAAGATTGAGGATAGGACAGAGACTATCCTCGAGGTCAAGAGAGTTCTTACCAAAAGAGGATTGATGTTGCAACTGGAGGAGAAAGCCCAAATCATGGATATCAGAGTTCAAATATTCTTCAGCAAGATCGATGCCTTACAGAAGAAAGGTCTTCCTGGTTTGTTGGTTCTAAATGACAAGCTAATGACACTTTCTGAATACAAGAAAAATATTTCCATGGTGGCAAAGGACAACTCCAAATTCTCAGGGATACAAGGAAGCATAACTGGCAAGGCATTCCTAGAAATTGTACAGTTGGATCTCAATATCCAACATGAAATCAATTACATTTTTATCACCAAGCCGACTTTTGCCAAATATACCGAGATGGATGAAATCTATCGCAAGCTACTAAAAGTCATCACCCCTAATCAGCAAAGATGGGAAGAGTTATGTGAATTTATCGATTAAAAGATGAGGTGGATGTACAAGTCAGGATGCAGAACAATCAAAGTCAAGTTGATGACTTGCCAACAACTTCCCCCAAAATCAGCATGGAGAATTCGACAGATCATAAGCAGTTCCTACAATTTTGTATTCTGTTATCTAGTTAGTTAGCATGAGATTTTTCCACGTCCTGATCATTAATGACAGGATCGATTGTAATCTTTTCTATATATACTTCAAATTTCAAAGTACAGAGGGTTGATTTTTATGCCCAAGTAAGCTGTAAGCACTGTAATTTTTCTCAGAGACCTACCAGTAATAAAAAGGACATTTCACAGGATTCTTGCATGTTAATTGTTGTGATGTTTACTCCTCTTCATTGAATGGTTTTTTCTTTCTTTGTTATCATCTATGTTTTCTATATATGATCATTTAAAAGAATTTAAAGTGCATAATTTATCTTTGTATACTCTGTTTTTGGATTTTAAAGATCTAAATGTTTATCTTCTGTCGTTATGATAAAGAAATTCTTAAATGCTTCTTTATTATAATTGACTATCTCATCTTTTCTGCTACCCATCATTTTATTCTAAAGGATCTAACAATTGCATTATCCTACCCTGTGAAAACACCTTATAAAATATGTTGTTTGATCTTAAACTTTATAAAACAGACCCCATAGCCCAACAGATGTGTAAACCATATTTCAACCATTTTATAAAAACAATCAACACCGTCTTATTCATTCAACTACCCTAATATATGAAAACCTAAAACAGAGCTAAATCTTACAGAGAGATCGCTCTATGAAACTGGCAGGGATAGATCCCAGTTTCAAAGTGGTTGGATAAAGTTACCTCTGGAAAAATTCTTCTTCATCAGGACAACCTCTGGAAATTTATAGAGTGATAATAGGAGATACAATACTTTTCCTCCCATGAATAAAAATCCTCTATTTTAGGAAAGTCTCCATTCACATCAGCTTGATTTCCCCTAAGTCGCCATTTTTCATAAGCCTTCTCTTTAATATGTTGCATGGAGCTTCTAACCCGTGTCTTGTGTTGATGATAGTTGCACTTGTCTCTCGGTCTTGGTGCTTTGTGTTGGGCTTTGTGTATTTTCATATCTTCTATATCGGATCGATGGAGAACATAGGTAAAAGTGATTTATCAACATCCGAAACAAATCCTCAAACAAGCTATGCACCCTATTGTTCACCTTAAAAAATATACACCTTCACACCTGTCAACGTTTGACATTCATTATACGATGCATTCATTGATCTATTTACCCTTTGTGGAGCTTGGAAAATGGGAAATCTGAACAATGGCATAACACCTGGCACTTACAATAAAAAATCAATCAACATTAGCGCTTCTCCAACCTTTGGAAGGTATATGATAAAGATGGCTTTAATCAAAACCTAGGAAAAATCCTAGTGTCCATAGAACATGTGATTTGAACATCTGGATGATGAGTTGTACCATGGGTACATTCAATGTTTTACATTTGTTTAACATGCGGGCAAAACAAAAAACTCGGGCGAACTGTCACACAATTATAAGTTTTGAAAACACTGTTGTGTATTTCATTTTTAAAATCCATGGGAAATAATCCCACATCGTTGTCGCAAATATGATATATGGATTTTAAAAATGACAAGGGTCCCGTACCTTCTCAATGCGTTGAGCACATAATGGACTCTTCTTGGTGGCTTGGTTTGATGCTTGTGCATTGGCTTTGTGTTGTGTATTGGTTATGGAATTTGGTATATGCACTAAATTTGGAAGATAGGTTTGAATTACAATAGACTTAGGAAACTTGAGCACACACCACCTTTTATCCAAAGTAATAAATAAAAATGAGTATTTTTATTTGAAAATATGGAAGTGTATAAAAAATCCAGATCTAGGCAAACTGATGAAAAATGTTATTTTTTGCAACGTAGGTCATAGGACAGCGATCATAGGAATTATGAGCAAAAAGTGATGAATAGATACTCGTAGAGACTCAATGAGTCTTTTGAAATGAATATTTGAAGAACAATACGCGTGGGGTTTCTAGGCCAAAGCGATCAATGGAAAATTGTGAAGGCTTGATGTCGAATTGGGAGGCTATGACCATAGGCAAAGGACCAAAGGAATTTGGCAAATATAACAAAAAATTTATGAAGGAGCTTAAAATTTTGATGGTTCACTTTTGAGTGCTAACAATAGGAACATAGGCCCATAAGGAATACTGATATCTCCTACTACAAGAGACAAACAATTATGAGCATAAAATGTATACTTGGGAAAAAAAAAATTCATGTGTAAAACAGATTTGAAAATTTATAAATGAAAATTGTATGATGATGTCTAATATTAACTATATGAATATGATGAATATGGGATGATTTTCATAGGTTACAGATTGCTAGTGAAATTCTACCAGCAAGTTGGCATTTTTTTGCATAAGTATACGTTGGAAAATGATGGATAGCTTGAGGAACTATACAACATTGAAAGGGATGTTTGAGCCTAGAGGGTGAGTACAACAAGAAGAAGTAAGTTGTTAGGCTTGTAGAAGAAGTAGGTTCTTAGTCCTGAAGAGTGAAATTTTGTGTGGGAGTTTCACTATCGAAGAACTAGGTTCCCAGGTTTGAAGAGGGAAATCTTGTGCAAGTTTTATTGTAGCAACAAGGTTTTTGTTGGTTTTTTCCTAGTAGTTCTTCCTAGTAGTAAGTCTCTTGAGATCCAAGTAGTGAGATTCCCAATGAATTGTTCCATAGAGAGCCTGATATATGAATGATGCAACCTGATGGACAAAGGAAAGTAAAGGGGGTACATTCCTTGGGTCAGCATCGATAAACGAATGGGATGAATGATGGTCTGTGAGTAGTGAAGGGTTGGATTCCTTTGGTTGGGAAGGTTAAGAGGAATAGAGTTGGTGGAAATCCGGATAGCTATAGGGAAATTCTAGTAGGCTAGGTATATGCTTTGGGTCAGGGTACCTCTATATCTATGGTTATTAGGGCTAGAGCACCTATGTATTTATGGTTATTGGCTTCGGGGTGCCTGGGTATTTATGAATTTTGGGGCCAAAGTGACTATGTATTTCATGCTTTAGGCTGGAAATATCGTGTGATGTTAGGTTAGAAGGCTTATGTATCGAATAAAGGCTATTTATCCTAGAATTGTAATTATATGTACCTGTAGGGTGTTGTGAATTGAGGATAATGCAAGAAAAAGGGGGGAGGGGAACATAACATCCAAAATTTTAATACCCGAAATTTATAATATAATTGTATAAATGTGAATTAGGTTGGTGAATAGGTATAGTATCATTAATTTCTCTACTACCTTATGTTTTCTTGATAGATAAGTTTCTAATTTCTTCTAAGTCATTGGGTTTTTCCAGGTCTTTCTCAACTTTATAGAAAGCTACATGTGTCTTATTAGATTCATGACTCAGACTAGACTAAAACAATTGAACATGGTCAACACATACTAAGGGATTTGATATATATTGGCAAATATCAGTAAAAATAATTTCTCTAATTCTTTGAAGGACTGTGTTGAGCTCAGGGTACTTACTTGTAAAGGAGAAGTCCTTGTAAAATTGGTCTTGTAAGGTCTGCCAACATTTTTTTCCTTTTTTCTCTTCATGTATGTGTCAGGATTTTGGGATTGGACCCAACGAGTAGAGAAATACCTAAACCCATAGGTGAGAGGGTACTTTCGCAACTTTCCAATGGTTTAAGCAATGCTCAATATGCATTTTGGGGTTAGACTATCCATCAAATAGTTATGCATCTTGAAAATCTATATTCATCTCTTCTTTCATCTGATCCCTACATTGGAATCAACATAGGATGGATTGTGTTGCATCTTCCCACTCCCCAATTGAGGCTCTATGAGTGGCCCACCATCTAGCGGGGGTATCCTCCAATGCTAAGTCAAGAATAGAGATCCTTTGATATGCCACTATTTTCTCTTCAATGATGGCAAGAAAACTATGTACCTCTGAGGTACCATCATATGTTGGGTGTTTTATGACCTCGGTTCCAATCCATCTTGCTTCTTTGATAGTTGTGCATTGTCTTGAGAATCTTTCCTATGAGCCTTGCTGCCAACTGTCAAATGATAATTCCAAATCCTCATTAGTAGAATGTATGCTTCTCCAACTTACCGATCCATCTGCAGTGGAATTTATGCAGTCCAGTCTCGTTCCTGCTGTTATGGTGTATAATTGGTCAAGAGCATCTGATTCCATATTGTTTTCCACTAGTTTAGTGTATCTAGGCCTTGAATACAGATCTAAGGGATGAACTGTTTTTATCCCATCCACTTCAAATGTCATTGTGTCCCTCCTTGGATCAATGCTAGCATAGTTTTCGTATGCCCAATCATTTTTTAGAAGAGTAGTGTAGGGATCCTTATCTCCCATGATTTCAATTACTTCAAAATAGGCTGTTGTTTTAAATCCCACAACATTGATTTCCACATTTTCCAGCCTTCGTACTGGAAAAATGCAGTATTGGTTTTCCATTCTCAACTGGATGGGGGAATATACTAATTGAGGTTTTCCCAAAGCTTCCTAGGTATTTTTGGGTAGGATGTTGACATCCGATCCCAAATCTAGCATGATATCTTTGATTTCAAAATCATCTAGCTAGTCTTCTAACCTAAATTTGTTTCCTGTTTGCACCTTTCTTCTTTGTATTCTCTGGGTATTCTTCTCAGGGAGGTTGGTACTTACTATGGTTTCTAAGGTTCCCTCATCTCCTAGTATTAGGTACAAGGTGTTTCACAACTTATCTGTAAGTTGGTTATCCCTTAGGATATCAAAGAAAAATTGAAACCAGAGATTGATTGCACTTTGAGACTGCTCTAGGTGTCTCTTTGGAATTACAGAGTTTCTAGGTGTCGGTGGTGAGATAGGGGCTTGCACAAGTTTATATTAAAATTTGAATTTAGGGGAATTCTCCATTATTCCTGGATTAGGGATACTCTCAAATGTTTCTATTTCATCTTTTAAGAACAAATTTTTGTTTCAAAGGGTCATACATGTCATCCTTGGGAGCTGCTTTCTGAATCTTGGGCTAATTTTTTGCATCTACCCTAGTTTTTTCTCCTCCGTAAGTAATGATGTTTATATTAGGTATTTTTTCCTTGATTCCCATTTTTGGTTCTGATCCTATGAAGTTAGCTCCTCATTCATGAACTTGATCTTCCCATTTCATGATAAGTTTTGGGCAATCTTCGGTTGCATGCCCATTATTTTGGCAGTGAGAGCACCATGGTTATATTGTGTGAGGGAAGTCTCTGGCCAAGTGACCTTTCTTATTGCAGTTGTAACATATTCTCAACCCTCTTCCTCCATTTCTCCCTCCTTTGAATCCACCTCCAACCCCACTTCCCTGGCCTCTTCCAGGTCCTTTGGGGGTTTCATTTATTCTGAATGTTGTCCAATCTAATCTGTCAGGAAGTGTGTCCAATGCTCTACATTGGTTTGTAGCATGTGTTGTAGATGTGAAGAATTCACAATGTATTGTATTGGGAACAATTTTTTACTTTTTCATGATATAACATTGTCTCAGTGCATGCCCATGTGTCTGACAAATCTCACACTACTCAATTGGATGAGATGTTTGATTGCCTGAAAAGTTATGGTATAGCCCTGGTGCATGGAATGGTGGAGTCGTGGATACTTGCGAAAATCCTCCTATTGGTCTTGGAGAGGGTCTCATTGGATTGTGAGGAGGTCCAATTCCCCTCATGCATGAAAATTCATTTTCTAGATGCCATTCATTTTAGCATCATGTTCACCAAACCTGAGGTTGTCCCGGTCTTGGTATGATTAATTCTTGAATATTCTATATTAGCACCAATATTTGTCCCTGGATTTGCGATAAATTCGTATCCACTAGGGGTCTGGTCACTCTCAGACTCCCCAGATATCCTACCATGGATTCGATCTTGATCGACAGTTCCAAGGCATCCATTAAGGTGGCTATCCATTGTTGTGTTAAATGAATTCTTGTCAGAGGTATTAATCCTTGGATGTACCATTCCCTCTGGTGATCTTCGTGAATTAGATGTGGTAACCTCCCAATAGCATCCTTAAATTTCTAACTGTACTGTGAGGAAAATTATCNCCTTAAATTTCTAACTGTACTGTGAGGAAAATTTTCCTTCCCTTTGTTTAATCTCCCGCAACTCGGAGAGAGATTTCTTCTCTGACATAGGTAGTTTGAATTCAAAAATGATCTTCAAAAAAACTTGGGCGAGGGTGAACGCTTGTCCTTGGACCCCTGTTTCAATAGCCTTCATATACCATTTGAGGGAATGATCCCTCAAGGTGTTCTAAAACTCTACTAACTTGTTTGCATCGAGATTCCCTCTGGATCTATATAAGAGCCATTGTTTCTCTAACTCCTCATCCCTTTTACCCCAAACCTCTAGGTATCGCGAGATCGACCCTCCCATATTTCCAACCATTATGAGTCTTACTATTCCTATTAAAATAAAACCTAACGGTCCTGGTTGCGCTATGCCATCAGATCCTAATATCCTCCCAGTGTTTACACTTACAGGCTGCGA
>JASDQU011101323.1:6435-22008 GCA_032191745.1 Picea mariana | reverse complement strand
GCCCGTGGGTTTACCCATGCTTAGGCCCACTTTTGCAATGTATAAATAGAAAGATAGGTAATGTAAGAAGTAGTAGATGTGATTGCTTAGTGCAATTGGTGGTGCATCTATGTGATGTTGAATAAGTACTATGTGTGAACTGTGTAAGGCTTGCAAGGCTAAGTGCAAGTTACTGTGTGATTGATATTGTAACGCAAGGAAGAAGGATCTAGCGAGCTGCGCAGATCTTCTGTCCTCTACGAAGAAGGGTTTTGAGTGGCTTGTGCTGTAACCGATTGAAGACATTAATAAAGAAGAAGAGTTGGTGGACGTATCCCCAGGGTGGGGGTGAACCAAGTAAATCTGTGTGTGATGCTTTGTGCTTCGGCTTGATGTGTTTATTTCTTCTTCTATTGAGTGCCTTGATATATTTAGATAGATCTATTAATGCTTTGTTCTTCCTAGATGTATGCCAATAGTGGGATCTGACATGTATGAGAATGCTTAATGTTGAACTACTAGATATGATATGATTTTCTATGGTTAAGTGTTGAAACAATGTACATATGAGTATTCACTGCAAAGCTTTGTGCCATCTGCGAAGTATAATAAGGGTTAAATACTGATGAATGATCTATGCTAAGTGCCTTGTAAGGATAGAATCACAGATCTGTGTCCTAGCTAAGGTTACAGACACCTGAGTCTTGCAACCACCCCTGCCTCTACCTCGGGTGAGACTTCATCTACTTCGCAAGTGTTGTCGAAAGGGCCAATAGTTAGGGCTTTGTTGGTATGCTCTTGAGCGTTGAACCCTGGGTCTGCCCCTGTGCCAACAAATGGTTCCATTGCCGGAACCTGAAACTGTGATTGCTAGGAACTGAGAAAGAATAATATTTGTGCAAAAGAAAGCTCTGTGAGTAGATCTTTTGCCCTAGTGTGCATCGTTTTACTTGACTTGTGAAGCTTTGTGCTAGGAATAAGGTCAGATCTGAGGAAAGGAAGATCAGACATGAAGAAAAGAAGCGAGATCTGAACGCTCTGTGCTCTAAGAAAAATAAAAGTGGGAATTTATGAAAGAAAGAGGTTAGATCTACAGAAAATAGGTAAGATCTGTAAGCCCTGTGGTCTAATAAAGGTAAGAATAGTTAAAATTTCTTAGATCTGGAAGCTTTGTGCTCTGTAGAAGTAAGATAAGTGAAATTTTTGTTTCTAGAGAATGGATCTAGGTATGTTTGATAGATTCAGTCCTAGCTTAAAACCTAAGACATTAATAGAAGAAAGAAAGTTTGATATGAGTAGATCTGATAAGCATAATGATATATATGTTATACCTATGCATAGAAAGAATATTTGGACTAACAAATGGATGCAGGATCCTAGAAGGAATTTTTTGTAGGCTAATTACCATGATTCTGGTGTGCAGTAAAAAAGAAATTGGGGATCATTTAAGAGAAAGAGAGGATTGACCCTATGTTACGGTTGTAGAAAACCAGGCCATCTAGCTAAGGATTGCTCGAGTGGAAAACCCAGTTGTCTCTGTTGCAAATCTTTGGACCATGAAGTATTGGATTGCTCTAGAATGATTGCTAAGCTTGAAAGAATGAATCTACATGAAGAACACCCTAGGACAGCCCCATAAATAGTAGAACCCCAGAAAGAATCAGAGAAAGTATTAATACAGATGAAAGAAACCCTGAAAGAACATAAAGATGTTCGACTACCAGAGATCTTCAAAGAAAAGGAACAAATCAAAGAAATAATAGGGGACTTTGACATTGACTGTATTCTTGATAAAGAAACACAAGTGAACATTATGCCAGAAAGAACCTGGGAAGTTATAGGGAAGCCTGCCATGATTCCTTCACTGGGAGGAATAGGACTATTCAGAGGAAAACTGGTGATGTTATGTGGAAAAATCGCTCAGATACCTATGACAATCAATGGAACTTCGTCAGAAGAAGATTTTGAGATTATCAAATTTATTGAGGATGACACCCCGTTCACTATGTTACTTGGAAAACCTTGGATTGAGAGAGATCAAGCCATAAAAAAGGAAGAAGAAAAGGTATTACAATAACAAAGACAAGAGCTAAAAGATTTCATGACCAGAAGGATCGCACGATTGATTGAGGAACGGGAAAACAAATCAAAGTTATTTGACACTTGAAGCTCAGATGTCAAAGAATTAGGGGACTCGCATAATATTGGAGTATCTGTACCATATACAGATGAAGTAGTTCTCCTGAGTCTTGGGAAAGAACCTCAACAACGTGAAGTGACTATGCCCAAGGAAAATAAGAACCAGATTGAGAAACGAACTACCGAGACGAAGCTCATGGGGAAGAAGGATAGAAAGCTAAGTAAAAAGAGAGCTCAAATCGACAGGCTACAAAGGGTTCCAGAGGAAACCCCTCCGAAAGAAACTTTTCACAATTCGAGCTTCGTCGGGATAAAAAAACAACGACATGGGTCACTTCGTCGTGGCGAAGAAATATAGTCGTTGGAGGCCGATATACCCATTCAAATGACGCCCCGAACGGATCGAAAAGAATTGATGGCTCATCACCAGAACATTAGACCACACCATAATGGATAGAACCAGAGTTAAGGAAGCTCCATACCCATTGCAAACAATCTGTTACAGAGTTACTTACTTAATCCATCGCGCCATGCACGAAAGATACTTTTGCTAATCGTGAATTTGAATCTACAGACTACCTAAATTGTGAACCGTGATTACTCCACGCTTACTCTCTACCTTACTACAGTATCTACATTACTTTGAGAACCCGAGCTATTGATCCTGAGCATATATGTCCAATGAATTTAGCGCAACTGAAGAATCTGTAAGAGAGGTACTCACTAGCCTCAGAGCTGAAAGAATCATGTCGGAGCGGGGATTGTCTATAGGTTTACAGGCATCGTCGACGAGAGGAGTGCAAGCCTCCCCATCGACTGCTCGAGCAGGAACATCCCGAGCCGACGCAGAGAGAAGAACAAAACATAAGGATGATATGGCCAACGCGAAGTTGGTCCCATCCATCCTACCTTCTTACATACCACCTCTGAGTGGTGCGATCAATAGAGATAGTGTGCCTAGAGAATTTGAGTACACTCTAGTAACGATGTACCTACCGAAAGGAGTACGCGCAGTCCACGCATATCATGACAATATCGCAGCCTTGAAGTTTATCGATTTCAATCTGGGGGATCGTAAAGTTTACAACACACTTGCCCCGTACAAGTACCTAACCAGAACCAAGGGAAAGAATTTGAAGATTGTCCCTCAGCAATGGACGATGAATCTCGCGTAGTCTACTTTTCTCAATGTTATGAAGATACCGTACTTTGACAGACATCAGGAGGTGAATTCTTATGTGAAGTTGTTGTTGGCGAGTTACCATGGAGGATACTTATGGTTGAACCATCGCATAACAGTTGATCCAGCACTGATCAACCAGATCACCGGGCTTAGCATGCATGGCCCTGATCCCCACGATTACTATCCTGGGAAGACCGCAGATCACGCTCTTGCTCAGAAGATCAAAGAAACCTATGGCGATGTTGAGAAAGGTGCATGAGGCTACAAGTTAGCTTCTATTGAAAGTGGCGCAGTGCACCTTGCCTGTCAACTGATTGCAGGGAAGTTGGTACGCAAGAATCGACCCACGCAAGTATCCGACTTTGTAGTCGACCTCACAGGAAAGTGCACAGAGGGACTACAGATGAACTGGGAAAATTACCTAGTGAATCAACTAGAGATTGATTGTAGAGAAGCCCAGGATTAGGGGCATGAATTTCATTTTAGCTTGCTCTTGATACTTATAGCTTTCGTTGCATGGGAGCTATCGGAAGGTGCAACCTTCCCCGACATTGACCCCTTTGAACCACTGGTTTCGAAGTTCAGTACCCTATGGTACTCGAACGACATGAAAAAGTAGTGGCAATCCAATGCCATATTTCATACCTACTACACCCAGTTGAAGCTCGCCATCCAGTCCGAGCCTCGCATGACCCCAAATACTTTTCACAGGTTTTGACCTTTGATAAAGTTCAGTGCAGACCACCATTTTATATATCTAATAGCACACGCTGATGAGAACAGGGAACAAATTCAGTCTTATTACAAGCTGACAGAAGAAGACCTGGAGGAAATCACAAAGGAAGGGTCAGCGGACCTTCTTATTCCAGCGGACCCCACAGAAGTGTTCAACATTGACAGCCTAGAAGCTGCGCAAAATACACCTAGACCTAGTAAGACAAAGAAAACAAAGCAGACAAAGAAGGATGAAGATATCCAGGATGTAGACAACAGATATATAAGAACTGCTTCCGTTACACCAGAGCAAGGAGGTAATGGTGAAGACTTAGAGGAAGTAGAATAGAGGCCATGCGACGAAGTAGAAATCATAAAGAAAAGGAAGGGTTCACCTTCATAACCTTCCTCCTGAAAGAAATCAAAAGCACTTGTGACTAAGCTGAATACCACGCTCACTCCAGATGACTTCAATTTTCTCATCGCAACTATGAACAAAGCCATAGAAGAGATAACGGAAAAACAAGAAGCTAAGCAAGAGACAATGTACAACATAATTGATATTGAACTCCAAGGAGTACAATAAACTCTCCAGTCTAGCCACGCAGTCTCCTCTGTGCCCCTGCCAAAAGGAACAACAGAAGAAGGAAATGAACTAGTTCAACTCCACAAGATTGCTAATAGAGTCGAAGTACCCCTTCGGAAGGAACAAGAAGAAACAACGCAAGCCACCCATGCCTTAAATCAAGCACAGGAGGAAATCCTCAAGCAACGTCGAGCCGCGCAACAAGAGAAGGACACTCTCCAAGAGAAATTTGAAGAAGACAGAGAAAAGATTCAAAAAGAGAAAGAGCAATTGCTCACGAAGTAGATTGGGATTAAAGAAGCAGTCAACAGAGAATTTCTCTCTGTGGCCAGCTTAGAACAGAAGGTAGAGGACCCCATCTAATGCCAAGTGATGACGCTTGCTAAAGTTATTCATCAACTTCAGCAAAGAGTTGTGGACTTAGAGCTTCAGACCATACCACAGACCCCACAAGAAGTGTGCGACCAGCGAGAAATAATTGCCTGAAGCACCATAGAAAGGATTAAAGCACTCTCTGAGGAATGCAAACAGTTAAGTAGTAGAAGTGCGTAGATCTATGAGAACCTAACCGATAACCCAGAATTGCATCAATTGGAGTCACAGCTCCAAGAGGTGAAGTACGACGTTGAAAATCTACAGGTGCAGCTGAAGGCCCTGTCACCCGTAGAGAGAATGAAGAGGTTTCCAGAGCAATGCACAACCCAACAACAGATTCACACACTTCAGAGTAAAGTAATGAAAGTCTCTCAATGACTGCAACCAGTGCAAGAAAAGGCATGCCAAATGTTCACTAAATTTGAAAACCAAGGAGTAGAACTTGAACAGCTTGTGAATACAGCATAACAACGTCTAGAAGGGATGGTGAACGAGGCACTCACCCAAGAGTTAGTCGAGCAAGAGGCAGTAGCAATGTGGCAGGTCGAAGCAGCTCGAGCCAAGCTCGAGGAATTTGAAGCAGAATTGGTCAGACTTGAGTGACTCGGGATGAGCCATAGGTGAGTGTTGGGGGCATGTTGGCCCTTGACTAAGTTTTTAGGAACACTTAGTCATAATTGACCATTTTTGGACTTCGACACCCTGTCAAAGATGGAGCACTAGGCGAAGAAGAGATCGTGGGATCTTGGTCTACTTTTGGGCCTCTTTTAGGGTTTTGGGTTAATGTAATAGGGATGTCATCTCGTGGGTTTACCCACGCTTAGGCCCACTTTTGCAATGTATAAATAGAAAGATAGGCAATGTAAGAAGTAGTAGATGTGATTGCTTAGTGCAATTTGTGCTGCATCTATGTGATGTTGAATAAGTGCTTTGTGTGAATTGTGTAAGGCTTGCAAGGCTAAGTGCAAGTTACTGTGTGATTGATATTGTGACTCAAGGAAGAAGGATATAGTGAGCTGCGCAGATCTTCTGTCCTCTGTGAAGAAGGGTTTTGAGTGGATTTTGTTGTAACTGATTGAAGACACTAATAAAGAAGAAGAGTTGGTGGATGTAGCCCCAGGGTGGGGGTGAACCACGTAAATCTGTGTGTGATGCTTTGTGCTTCGACTTGATGTGTTTATCTCTTCTTCTATTGAGTGCCTTGATATATTTAGATAGATCTATTAATTCTTTGTGCTTCCTAGATGTATGTCAATAGTGGGATCTGACATGTATGAGAATGCTTAGTGCTGAACTACTAGATATGATATGATTTTCTATGGTTAAGTGATGAAACAATGTACATCTGAGTATTCACCGTGAAGCTCTGTGTCATCTGCGAAGTATAATAAGGGTTAAATACTGATGAATGATCTATGCTAAGTGCCCTGTAAGGATAGAATCACAGATCTGTGTCCCAACTAAGGTTGCAGACACCCGAGTCTTGCAACCACCCCTGCCTCTACCTCAGTTGAGACTTCATCTGCTTCGCAGGTGTTGCCGAAAGGGCCGATAGTTAGGGCTTTGTTGGTACGCTCTTGAGCGTTGAACCCTGGGTCTGCCCCTGTGCCAATAGTCCTTTACATCCTTGTGAGTACAAAACTCTGATACATTGAAAGTTTGGTTCTTGCCTAGATATCCTAAACTTAGCTAGGCTAATAGTATATACTATTACAATGATGACTCTCATCATACCATCAAGAACAACATCTAGGATGTTTATATTAGAAACAATGACAACAACAAACAACAACAACAGCCTCAGCCTCAACCATGCCAACCTTTTACAATCCTATCAATCTCATATATATAATCTGATCAAATAAGGCTTGTTGGTTGAGAACTCAGAATTTCTCTCTTCTTCTTGATGTTTTTGTAATCTATTTTCCCTAAACTGATGTTGCACTGTCTTTTCAACCAATTTTTGTTTCTTTCCTTATTCCGTTGTTCAATTCCTCAATAGCTTTCACAACTTCTACTTTACAAAATGAAACTGCAATGTGTCGTGCACAACTTCTATTCAACAAAAAGAAGGGCCCAACAGTATGTGTGATTGCAGCCTTGATGAGATATTGGTATCAATAGAAGCAATAGAGGTATCAATAGCAGTGGTAGGTATATCAATACAAGGACATGGATAATGATAAGTTTATGTGGTAATGATAGAGTGGTCTACAGTTATATTTTAGGGTGGTTTGGATGGGGCAAGGAAAGGGGGTTGTAGCCTCCTTCTGGTTGGTGCCAAAGAATTAGGGAGTTAGAAATTCCTTCAGGTTGAAGCTTGTGAATAGGGGGTTCGAGCCTCCCTCCAGTTGTAGATGGTAAATTGGGGAGTTGGAGCTTCCTTCAGGTTGGAGCCTGAGAATTAGGGGGTTGGATCCTCCTTCCTATTGGAGATGGAAAATTGGGAAGTTGGTGCTTCCTATGAATGTATTTCTTCTAAAATATAAGAAAATGATTCTATGGTTTTATCCCGCATTGGGTTTCCACATAAATATTTGTGTACTTTATATCTGTGATTATTTTACTATGCGTTTCTGATATATTAAGCAAAGATGATAAATTGTTGAATGGTAATTGTTTATATGCTCTTATTATTGAAGATTTTATATTGTGGTTACAAGTGATAAAAGTGCTAATACTGATTCACCCCCCCCTCTCAATATTCCAACAATTGGTATTAGAGCTAGTCCTTCAAGAAGCAATTTAACAACTGGAAGGTAGATAATGTAAATCACTGATACGTATAAGATGGAAATACCATAGTTCAATGGTCAAAATGGTCTAAAATATGAAATATCGAGCAACAAAATGAAATCATTTCTACAGGAACAGGGATGTGATATTTGGAGATCAGTTGAGATAGGGTACACATATACAAAGATTCCTCTGAAGACTGTAGCCAAGAATGAATTGAAAAGGAACAACAAGATAACAATGGATTTTATCATGAAAGGATTACCTAATTCAGTAAAAACCAAAGTGCAACAATGTGCATCGGCCAAAGAGCTTTGGGAAATCCTACAATATCTTTATGCAAGGAAAGGAAAAAAATAAAATGAAGTAGGTGACAATTCAGATGATGAATATGTCAACAGAGATGAGTATCTTTTCTTTAATTGTGAAGAAGTAGGACATCTTAAAATTAAATTCCCTCACACTCACCTCTAAGATCTTTAGGAAAATAAATTAAGGTCACGAACTCGCAGTCAACATCTGGGGGGTACATTCGATAGTTGAGATCAAGCATATGGGCAGGGTAACTAAGCATGAATCCTCAAAAGGATCGCTTTTCATAGAGGTAAGGGCATTGATGAAACCCCAAAAATACGATCTTTCCACTACGCAGAGTTAAGCTTTAGAGGGGTTATCTCCTTGACTCTCCTTTACTCGACCTAGTGTTTGAATCATGTGGTAGAGGAGCTTCTCGTCTATACTTATATGAAATTGGTTTTTTCATTCCCTATCTCAAACTCCTAGGTTTGTTTTTTGGCCTTGGAGAAATTAACTCTCCAACCTAAACCAATACCCTAGCCTAAAACTAGTTTGTTTACCCTAGTAAAATGAAAATGTCTAATTGATTTTAGTTATCGCTCATTTTATAGGTTGTTATTTACTCAAAAAGAGTGACGAGTGAAACTAAATGGGGTTTTGACAAAATCAACAAAAAAAACACTTAAGAACACAAATGCAAATGCAGTTCTTCACTGAAAATATGAGTGTAAATAATGCTTCAGAATTAAAAAAAAAATCCAAACTCTTTCTTTTTATATGCAAAGAATGCAACTTTTCTTTTATATGCAATGCACTTACTAATGCAACTTTCAAATGAAAGACAAGTAACAAGATTTTGGAATTATTTTCATCGAAGCTATAGAAATGAAATCTTTTTATTTTTAGAAAGTACAAGAGTGAATTCAAGGAGAAAATATGCATATAATGAACTTTTCTTTTTTAGGTGTAAATGCAAAGGGTAAGGAAAAAATTTCACAAGCACACACTCTTACACTTTTATTTTATGCAAATCAAGGAAACAAGAAAGCGGAGGGAAAGTAAGACCATAAACAAATGACTATACACCCTATAAAAGACTGCAAGGAAAAAAAACAGAGTATAACATAGAACCGAAGAATCTTTCTAAAAACCTAAAACCATTAAAAGCCAAAAACAACCTTGATTAAACAAGAAAGTTGAATTTTATTTTTGGAATTTTCCTGTAATCTTGAAAACAAAGAAAAAAATTTATGAAACCAAAAAGAAACTCTAAACACTTAGAAGGACCCAGAAATACCCTACAGTACCACAACCCCAACCTCCGGTGATATGGAAAGAGTAAAAAACTCCAACTCATAACATGTACGTGACTGTCTAAGTGACAAGTAGTGTATGTATGCGACTCTATTCAAGGAAATCCATGTATGTATGTAATTATATCAAAATAAAATTGCATACACCCTATAAAAACCTCTCTAACTTGAGAGAGAAAGGTCTGGAATACTCATGAAGGATTGTAGAAAATCGGAGAATGCTAAATAAAGGTCTAAAAGACAAAAAGAGATTTAAAGGAAATGAAAATATCAAGTACCCCTAATGACCCAAAAAGGGAGAATCCCCAATGGAGTCGCAAATCCTATTATAGAAAAATAATTCATGTGTCTATGGATCAGGGCCACAACAGAGCGATACCCTAAAAGACCACTCTCAGACTCAAATTTGGTAGTTAATTAAAAGTAACTACTTTGCAATAATTAAATTTCAAATGATAGTAAAGATAACAAACCTAGATTCCAAAGTTTTAATTTGATCTCGTTCGAGAATTTTCACTCCAAAACTCTTGCGCAATGATCCTTTGAAAACTCCTGCAAACAAAAAGAAAAACAACTACAAGTAGCTAGTTATCTTCCAATTAACTAAACATGATCATTTCAATTTTCATAATAGATTCTAAACAAGATATATATAATCTCATTAAAATCATGAATCAACAAATATAAGTGGACAAGAACGAGAGATCATTTATTATTAACAACATAGAAGTTGGTTACAATCTATAACCATTGTGGCATGGTCCCAAAACTGGGCTCCAAGTTCCTCCACCCAAGGCTAGAGATGACAAGAAAAACCTCCAAAGCTTTGTGTTCCATCAAGTCCAAGGAATGCAAAGGATTTCTTCCTCACAAGATAGGGAGAACACAATTTCTAAAAATAAGGGATTTCAGATGGGAAGGACAATCTCAGATGCAAGGGGAAAAGGGGACTTCCAGGGCTATAAGGAAAATTCCAGCATAAGGATGAATTTCTCTGTTCTCTTTTTCCTCCACCCCAAGGCTCTAATTTATAATCCGTTTTTACAATTGGAGTAGTTATGGACAGGCTACAGGAGGTCAAGAACCTAAGGAACCCGTCAAATCTACTTGAAATGTCGGGAATTTTTTTTTATCCAATTTAACATATACGTGGATTGCTAAATAGAAAGGGGCTTACATACGCAATTTGATGTAAAGGAAGTCATGTACATCAAGCAAAATGGGTTTTTTAAAGTATTTTTTGGGAGGAAAAGGGGGATTTTTGTCCTGCATGAACGGAAAAGGATGTAGTTGAGGCCAATGAGTCATCATAAGCATGTGTGGTGTCAAATGATGTTATAACAGAGAGTGTTCTTTCTAAATGTTGAAAAGGAAAAGCATGGATAGTGAGAAGATAGACTTGGATTTTGACAGATTCTAAGAGGTTTTCCAATAGAAAATTTTAGTAAGGGTGGCCAATTTATTATCTTAGATAAAAGCTGAAAGAAGAAATTACAGAGGGTGTTTTTCTGGCACAATAGGACCCCACCTATTATAGTAATTAATATATTGAATATATATAGGCTTTGCAAATTTTAAYGATCTCTTATAGTAGGTGATGAATCATGAGTCAACAAATGGCGACTCCATAGGGTAGTCTATTTTCAGTAGACTGGAACTTAGAATATCAGGTTTCATTTTTTGAACTTTGAATTTTAAATTGTCAATTGTATCTTCTTCTYGGGAATGATGTTTTAAAAAAAAATTGATCAAAATTTTAAGTATGCTTCACAGTAAAAAGTGATCATGGAAGGGAAGAATGGGAAATAAGAAAATAKGGAAGAGTTATAACAATCAAATTTCATCTAGGTAATTTAGTCAGTTCAACAAATACTCAACAAATAGCATTGTGGACAAGAAAGATAATTCATTTGTCTTTAGTTCGGTGTTCTTCATCCTTCAAGTAAACTAAACAAATTTTTTGCAAACCAATGAAAAGTATTGTAACTTGACTCATATAGCTACTTGAATAAAATATAAAAAATCAAACTCAGGTAAAGAAAATAAAACCATAATTCAAAGTGTAAATAAGAAAAAAAAAATGTACAAACCAAAATCAAATATATACAAGAAACACTGCAAAAATAACCAATAAAAATCAGCGAGCTTCAACATATCGTTTTAGATGTGAACCATTAGTCGTATAGGAAAATAATCAACCATCTTCTTCTTTGAGTAAATAAGAATTGTTTCCAACAACAAGGGTGATTATGTAAGGACATGTCCATAATTTCTCAAACTTTGAACGCTTACCATTATTAGCATATGCAGAATCCCATAAAAGTACTTTTTCACCAGCAACAAAAGTAGTTGATTTATCCCTCTTATCAAAATATTTTTAACTGTTTATTGTCTTTTTTTAAGTTTATCAAGAGCATAGCTTNAAACTCAGGTAAAGAAAATAAAACCATAATTCAAAGTGTAAATAAGAAAAAAAAAATGTACAAACCAAAATCAAATATATACAAGAAACACAGCAAAAATAACCAATAAAAATCAGCGATCTTCAACATATCGTTTTAGATGTGAACCATTAGTCGTATAGGAAAATAATCAACCATCTTCTTCTTTGAGTAAATAAGAATTGTTTCCAACAACAAGGGTGATTATGTAAGGACATGTCCATAATTTCTCAAACTTTGAATGCTTACCATTATTAGCATATGCAGAATCCCATAAAAGTACTTTTTCACCAGCAACAAAAGTAGTTGATTTATCCCTCTTATCAAAATATTTTTAACTGTTTATTGTCTTTTTTTAAGTTTATCAAGAGCATAGCTTCTTTGTTCTTATAAATCTAGAATATCATGTAATGTTTGAGGGATATCTGTAGAGTTAAACTCTTCTTCCTGTAAGGCTAATTTGAGACAAGTAAATTCAAGTTCAACAGGAATGATATCTTCTTAGCTATATAACAACTGAAAAAGAGTATGGCGTGTACTTGTTTTTGTGGTGATACGATCTGCCCATAATGCATAAGTTTGTAAGGTGTGCCACTAGTAAGGTCAATAGTAACTAGTAGTAACTTATATGAATACCTAAAGAGAGAAGGCCAATAGTAACCAATTCTTAAAATTCTGTGAGCTATGGAATTGGAAACAAAGTGTCCACCAATATGAATGTCGAAATCTATTGATCCGTAAATTTATTCCAAAATCATTTGGGCTATTATATCATTGACACAATGTAACAACAATTCGTTAGTATTCCTACAAAATAGTGAATTATTCAAGATTAAATATTTCGAGGCCTCAAGTCAAGTCCTTCTTCATTCATGATGCTCAATATTATCAGGACATCTCTCATATTGTAAATAATAAATTATGTCAGGATACCAGGGATGTGTTATTGTTGGAGATATTACACACTCACCTAGTATTGTTTTTCCTAGGTTGAATATTCTATGTTTAGAAAACCCTTGGTTAGAGACATTTCCCCCTAGATGAGGGAACCACATCCTCTTCAGTCTTGAGTCAATTACACCTCAATTAGACTATTGGAGTGGAGTCTTGCATAGAAACCTTGGTATTATCATAAAGTGTTGCATGCATACCTCAGTATAATCAGCATGAGTGCATGCATAAATATCTCCTCATGCCAGTAGTGATTATTCAGTTAACAGATGATTGCATGACCAGTTAACTAGGACTAGGTGGTAGTTCACTCTAGTGTCTGTCAATGAATGTTTAGATCTCTCTCGATCACTACTATAGCGAATTAGTTTGATCATGTAGAGTATATCATGTGTATTTTTAACATTACTCATTTAGTTAATACAATTATTTCATTCTAATCTCTTCTCTTCTCTCTCATAAGATTTGTTTGTTCATTTTCTAATATCTAGGTTCACTATGAAAATTTCACATGGTATCAGAGCCTTGATTGCTAGGAAAAATCACACATGCATTTATATTTGCAGGTACATGAGGAAGATGCATTCAGAAAAGATGGATTACTCACCGTAATTACTTCTCGTGCCTCATAACTACTTCGAGTGGAAGCTAAAAAATTCTGCATCAGCTAATATGTAGAGGCTTGTACCATATTACTATGGAAATAGAGATTGAACCAACTTCTTTTGTTAAGAAGAACATGTATCTCAACTGCATGGATGAGGCCTACATATTCTTCTGTGTGTCTATGTCCCTCAAGATTCTATTTCACATTGAAGCTTATACCATACTAGATGAGATTTGGACAAAGTTGGAGGATCTCTTTGGAAAATAGGATGAAATGAGAGGCCATATGCTCGAGGTCAAGATGAATTCCTTAGATCTGAGTAATTCCAATAACACACAAGACTTATTTACGAAGTTCAAGTCCTTCCTCCTTCTTATAAAGGGATATGATGTTGATAAATAAACTCAAGAAACCTAATTTATCCTTTCTATTCTAGCAAAACTTTGTCTAGAGTATGTTTTTTTCGTCTCATCTTTCCATACAAAAAGATTCACTTCAGGATCAACCTAGAAAATGCCAAAATTATATAAATTTATTGAATCCCTCATGCAAGAGAAAGAAAAAATCATCAATATGGTGATAATAAATGGATCCAATGCACATGCACTTGTTGTGCATGAGAGCAGCAGTGCATGTAATTCAAATACCAAGAAAAATGGAAAGGGAAAGGTGCATATAGAGCCAAATAAAGAAGGTTATTCCAAACCCTTCGATGATTCCTCAGGATCCAAAGGTGAAAAAGGAAAGAAATGGAAGACCAAATGAGATTAATATAACCATGGTTATCATCCCAATTCCACATGCATGAAGAATAAAATTGATTAGATGGCACAAATTCTTTAGAAAAACAACCTTAGGGATCACATTCCTGAATTTCCAAGATCAAGCCAAATGAGGTAAATCTCATGCACTGATTTCCATTAAATATTCTCTTGATGCATAGATCTTATATTCAGGTGCATCCCACCATATGATAGCATCATATAATTTTTTATCTTCTATTTCTACATCCATGAGTCCTCTCATCCTCATGGGAGATGATACCCTAGTTGAGGTCATTGGCCAAGGGAGCGTAGAAATCCAACACTGAATTTTTTAGAATGTCTTGCATGTTCCAAAACTCTCTATGAATCTGCTCTCTGTTTATTAGATAATGAATTATGTTACAAGAAAAAGGGTGGAGTTCACACCTAATTCTATAACCATATCTGATATGCATGATAACTCTACGATTGTTGTTGGTGAGGTAAACCACCAATATCATTTGTATACTTTTAGTAAATTCATTGTTAAATTTGATTATTCTTTATTGTTGATGATACGAGTAGATTATGGCATGAGACATTCATCCATATGAACTTAAAATACATGCAACAACTATGCAAACAAGATATGGTCACCGGCTTGCCCAACCTACATTTTTCCAAAGGAGTTTGTACTCAAGGATGTGTTCTTGGAAAACATTCTCAATAGAAGTTTGAGAAAGGAAAGGCCTATAGGGCCTCCTCTCCTTTGGATATCATCCACATTGATCTGATGGGACCCTTTCCTCATATATACATCAACAAATAAAGGTACATGATTACATTTATTGTTGATTTCTCATGATACACTTGGTTGTATTTTCTTAGGAAGAAGTCTGAGGTTTTTGAGCATCTCAAAGACTTCAAAGCACATGCAGGGATTTAATCCAAGAGGAAGATAAAAATCCTTCGCATAGAATGTAGGGAGAAATATGTCAACCGATATGTCCAACATATTTTCTCAAAGGTAAATATACAACTACATCACACAATAACTTACACTCCACAACATAATAGAGTAGTCGAGAGGAAGAACAAATCTCTCAAGGAGATGGCCACTTGCATGTTGCACGCAATATCTCTACCACCCAAGATTTGGGACAAGGCACTTAACTGTTCCAACCACATTCAAAATATATCTCCTCACAGATCTATTAAGGATCATAATCCCTTTGAGGCATGCAGTAGTAGCAAATTGAAATTCACCCACTTCTGAATATTTGGATCATGAGTGTTGTCCCACGTACCCTCTAAAAATAGGAAAGCATTAGATTCATGGAGTATCACATGAATTTTCATGGGATATGTATATGGTGTGAAGGATTACATATTACTTGATCCCTCTATGGATAGGCTCATCATTGAGTGCAATGTTCAGTTTGAGGAAGATCCCTTGCATGCACCATCAGATCCACATGCAGATACTTATGTACCACTGCTTGCACCAGA
>JASDQU011101322.1:31868-50990 GCA_032191745.1 Picea mariana | reverse complement strand
CAGAAGTCAAAATACCATGACCTCCCAGAGGATGCAATTAGGGCTCTTTTCCTTAAGGGAATTTCAGAAGAATATTTAGAGATGCTTAACCTGATGGCATCAGGTGACATCTCTCATAAACCATTTGTTGAAATATGTGAAATGTGTAAAAATTACTCAAGGAGTAGAGCCAAAATAGGGAAGAATGTTCGAGACCCTTGCAATAGAAACTTCAAACCAGTTAGTTTAGGTGGTATTACGAGAGGAGAGATAGGGAACCTCTTAGAAAACTTCAAGAAAAACATCTTAAGAAAAATAGGTTCCTAGTTGGATACCCTTAAACTCAAAAAGAAACAGGAGGAGGAAAATGCAGCAATGAGCATATATTGCCCAAGGTGTAGGAGGAAGCATTCCTCAAGGGAATGTCATTAGATAACATTTCAGTTTGTGGCTTATGTATAGAAGACCATTCAACTGAGAAATGACCATCCTTTCCCAGTTTATTAGCCATATATAGGAGTGGAGATCCTGGGGAGTCTTCCTATGCACCTAGGAGACCATGGCAGCCTAGGAACCATCCCACATACCCAGATCTACAATCCCAAGTTCCACCCTATTATCAACAACAACAAAAGTGGAACCCACCAGGTTGGCAAAACTGGTCTACTCAGTACCAACATCCCTAGATTCAAGGATGCAGGGGCAGACACAACCAAGGAAATCCTCAAGCTCCACCTATCCATATGTCCAACCATCATTATCCTCAGTTCTCACTGAACACTCCGCAACTTTTGCCAGGTTTTGTTCCACCACCTTTACCTCTTATTCCACAACAACAACCGCTACAATTTCAAAATGCAAGCTCCCCGAGAATGACATTATTACTGGAACATCCAGTGCCGAACCCCAATAATAAGCCCCCTCAACCTCTTAACAATGTTTAGATGCAGGCCTTCCCAACATATTTTATTACTCTTGTTCCATTACAGTAAATTCAACTAAGATCAGGAAAATTTCTGGAGAGGCATAAACCCTCAGTAGTCATCCAGGAAGAAAAAGAAGAAGAAATCACCAAACAACCCACGGATGACACTAGGTGGGAAGATGTTATTATCCCAAAGAATCAAGAACCCAAGCTTCCCCAAAATTAACCTTTACAAATTACGAAGGTCCCTCCTTATCCAGACCGATTGGTAATCGAGAAACCTACCACCCGACCGGAATTTGACATTTTGAATGAATTGAGAAATATTTGTGTCAAGATTCCCCTACTTCAAGCCATTAAATACATTTGAATATATAGTAATGTAGTCAAATAATTGTGTATTAAGAAGCTAGGTAGGAATAAAAAGGACCCTCCTACAATACATTTGGTAGGATGACTTTTCAAATACATATCAGAGCAGCCAAAACTAGCAAAATATGGGAACCCAAGAAACCCCGTAGTGACCATAACCATTAATGAGGTCTCCATTGGAAACACTCTCATAGCGCTAGGGGCAACCATCAATGTTATGATGACTACTACCTTGGAACAATTATAGTTACAACCTTTTCTTCGGCCTACCCCAACCATTTTGGAATTAGCAGATAATACTAGAGTTATACCTGAAGGAATTTTAGATGATATCATGGTTACTTTAGCCTCATGGGAGTACCCAGTAGATTTTCTTGTCATTCACTCAAAGTATCCTATCAAAGGCCACCTCGTTATTTTGGAAAGACCTTGGCTAGCCACAACCAATGAATTTATTGGTTGTAGAGAAGGAGAAATGACCATCTCAAATGGTCTCTCTATCTAGAAGTTCACCATTTACCCTCCAACTCAACCTATTATGGAGAATATATGGTGGCTTGAATGTCCATATGAGAATGAAGACTGGGAAGAACCCATATTTCCTAGAGACCATGCAAGGGCACTTCAAGAGAATACACCAGAAAATGTGCTAAACCAGTTCATTTTTTCTATCACATGTGTGGATCTTCCACAGTCGTTTCCCCAATTTGTCTACATGTTTGGGGAAGAATTTCAAGAAAAATTAGACCCATCCATTTTGTCTTCGACATATTTTATTTTTGAAATAGATGAGTCTGCCATGTCTTATACTATGCCCTACGAGATTAGTCTAGGAAATTTTTTACATATAAACTCTGGGCTAGATACAGACCAACAGAAGCAGTTAGTAGATATCCTTAAAAAAAAATCAGGAGCATTTGCCTAGGAATACACTGACATGAAGGGTATACACCCTGACACATGCATCCATCATATATACACCCAGGGGGAGGTAAAACCTGTTAGGCAACCCTAGAGAAGGATGAACCCAACACTCAAATACATGGTCAAGGAGGAAATCCAAAAATTGTTAAATGTCGGATTTATCTATCCCATCTCCGACAGTAAGTGGGTATCCCCACCTGTAGTGGTTTCAAAGAAAGTGACCAGGAAATAGAGAATTTGTGTTTATTTCCAGGAACTCAACAAGGCCACTCTGAAAGACTACGTTCCTTTCCCTTTCATTGACCAGGTTCTATATACCTTGTATGGAAAGAAGTATTTCTCCTTTCTATATGGGTACAACGGGTACAATCATATTCTTATAGCACCCGAGGACTAGGACACGACTACCTTTACTTGTCCTTGGGGCACCTATGCCTATAGAGTCTTACCGTTTGGATTCTGTAATGCTCTTGCCGCTTTTCAACGAGTAGTATTAAGGATATTTTTCGATCTTATTCATGATTGTGTGGAGGTCTACATGGATGACTTCATAGTCTATGGCAACACTTACCAGGAAGCCTTAGACAACTTAGAAAAAGTCCTCATTCAATGTCAGGAAATGAACCTATCTCTAAGTCATGAAAAATGCAAAATGTTGCTAATTGAAGGAGTGGTTCTAGGGCATCATGTTTCATTTGAAGGGATAAAAGTCAATCCTTCAAAGATTAAGGTCATTGTTAGACTTCCACCCCCCAAGACTCAGAAAGAAGTGAGAATATTTCTCAGACATGCCGGATATTATTGATGGTTTATTGAAAATTTTACAAAGATTGTTGTACCTATGTTTGGATTATTAATAAAAGATGTTGATTTTGTTTGGACTGAGCAATGTCAAACTGCCTTTCAAACCCTGAAAGCTAAGCTGTCTGTGGCACCAGTTCTTAGAGGGCCCAATTGGACTCTCCCATTTCATATATCCACTGATGCCTCTGACACCACAATAGGAGGGGTATTAGCGCAGAAAGAGGACCAACAATCCTATGCCATTTATTTTGTAAGCAAGAACTTGTCCCCTGCCGAGTAGAACTACGCCGTCACTGAGAAAGAGTTCTTGGCAGTTGTTCATGCTATTAACAAGTTTCGTCATTACATTATAGGTTATGAAGTATTTGTACATACTGATCATTCTTCCATTAGGTTCCTCATGAATAAACCTATAAATAATGGCCGAGTGAGTAGGTGGATCTTGTTATTGCAAGAATTTAATATCACTGTGCTTGACCGACCTAGAAAGGATAATGTTGTAGATGAATTTCTTTCTCGAATAAAAAATGAGGATGATGATATCCCTATAGATGATAGTTTCCCAGATGAGCACCTCTTTTCCCTTTCTTTCAATACCCCATGGTTTGCGGATGTGGAAAAATATTTGGCCACTAGGAAGTTACCGTCTCATTTGTCACCTCATGAAAAGCAGAAAATTATTACACAGAGTGCTAATTACTCTTGCGTTGGTCATGATATTTTTCGCACAGGTCTTGATTTGATTATTCGTAGATGTGTCCGAGAGGACATGGTACCTGATATACTATGAAGTTGTCATGATGGACCATGTGGTGGCCATTTTTTTGACAAATGTTCAACAGATAAGGTGTTACATTCGACTTATTATTGGCCTATCATTTTCAAAGATGCTACCAAGTATGTTAGTAGTTGTGATAGTTTTCAAAGGATAGAAAGGCCTACATCATTTGATGAAATGCCTTTGTAGGCCCAAGTTATGATATAACCCTTTGAAAAATGGGTCCTCGACTTTGTAGGACAAATTTCACCCATGTCCCATAGGAAGAACTATATTTTGGTTTGTACAGACTATGTCACCAAATGGGTAGAGGCAAAAGCCCTATTCAGGGCTACAGAGAAGTCTATTGTTGAATTTATCTATGAAGACATATTTACCCACTTCGGTGTCCCTCGTGAAATTGTTACCGACCAAGGCACTCAATTTACTTCCAAGATGATGAAAGAGATAACAGATAAATATGGGATTAAACACCGTAAATATTCTCCATACCACCCACAAGCCAATGGTGAGGTAGAATCCACAAATAAAGTTCTGGAATCCATCTTGATCAAAACTGTTTAGTTACATCACCGAGATTGGGCCAATAGGCTCCCAAAGTCTTTGTGGGCATACTAGACTACCTAGAGAAATACCACTGGACATACCCCTTATGAGCTAGTGTACGGGAAACAGGTACTTTTACCTATAGAATTCCAAGTAAGGACCTTCTGTATTGCCACAGAATTAGGATTGAACCTGGATGAGGCTCAAAAGAAATGAACCCTACAACTAAATGAGTTGGATGAAATCAGGAAAGATGCCATCCAACTGACGATATTAGTCCAAAACCAGAGGAGCAAGTAGCATGAAAAGTTTATTAAGAAGAATCACTTCCAGCCTGCTGATTGGACTCTGTTGTTTGATTCCTAATTCAAAACCTTCAAAGGAAAACTCACCACTCGATGGTTGGTTCATTACGAGGTAGACACTGTATATGACAATGGAGCTGTAAAAATTAAAACAATTGACGATGGACAAGTCTCCTTTGTGGTAAATGGACACCGACTTAAATTTTATCATAAGCCCATTTCCAAAGAAGATTTTCTATAGGTCATGTCAACTAACAAGGCATTGGCCTTAGTAAATGGGGAAGTCCCCCATTGTTCTTGAAATTTTTTCTGAATTTCCTACTGTACATATGTAAATATTTTTTGAATTTTGTTAATATGGCAATTCTAGATATTTCTGTAAGTATTTATTTCACCAGGAGTACATAGTTTCAAGGATCCTTCTTCAAAACATTATTACACTTGAATTTTGTGTTTGCTAAAGCATCAAATGGATATTGACTTACTGTAATTAGCCATATTTTTGCAAATTCTCATTTTTTTTCATTCTAAAGTAGTTTCTCTTGAAACTCTTCACCACTGTATAAGGAAGTGATACCATACATATCAAGCCTAGAGGTCTCTCGTACAGTTTTTCCAAGAAACCTGAGTAAGTGAGTCAAGTGTCTTTATCAAAGAGTAACAAGGAAGTCTAATTAGCGGTTAGTCATGGAAACATCACAATAACTACAAAGAAGAAAGTAAGTTGAGCCTAGAGATACCTTTCTTGATAACACACTAAATAGCTTGATTATATCATATCTTTATATAGGACACGTCCACTTAAGTACCCCTTACATTGGGACAATCACTAAGTAATATAATGGAAATTCATCCTCTAACATACATACCATCCCAATTGAAAAAAAGAGAAAAGAAAAAGTTGTTTCAGAGATGTTCCCCCATCTTCTTACGTAAGCAATCTTATACTAAAATCATAAAAGATGGAGGGCCAATCTCTGATGGTTTAAGAGGCTAACCCACTGGGATACTGAACAGGTCTATCGGAAGTGGGTACCAGCCTATGATATGACTAGGTAAACCCGTCAGAGTATTGAACAGGCTTGCTAGCAGCGGAGCGTTGTACCTAGCGAGGATGATAATCTGACAAAAATAAATAATAAAATTAAACTTGTCCTGATATATGACATTACTTGCAGACAAAGATGACATGAAGTATGTGTGGTTAAGCTAAGGTTAATGAACTCCATAAACTTGCCATTGGGAAATAACTCTAAGATTATATTGAAACTCTCTTGCCTACCTATTCTTATCTAAATATATGATCTCTTATCCTATAGGTGGGGCCATCTTCTAACTGTCTCGTCAGACCAAGCTGTGAAATTTAATCTTTACACTTGACATACTATAAATCTTTGGCTATTAGGAGATACTAACTGGTTTCCTATACTTTTTATTTTGAGGTGTCACAATACTTAGGTGTGGGGNTTGTATTATTTTTATGATACAGATTATTACAGTGATAGTCATGTTATTTTTGAAATGCTTAACTTCCATGTGCTATAAATTACTGAACACATACTTAACAGACCACTCTTTATCGGTTTATCATTTCATTACAAGCTGCATATTGTAGGTTTGAAAATACATTTTATGCTTGCTATAAGTTGTTCATTATAGGTTTTTGACATTATATGTCATATGCAAGAAGAATGAGTGAGCATGGAGCATTCTTCCTCTGCTCATTAACCACTGTGGTTGTCAAAAACACTTTAAATTTGTAGGCTATCCATTATAATAGGTGAAAATGCACTTAACACAAAGGTATCAGATGAAGTACCGTATGAGGTGTCGAATGAGATGCCATTTGAAGTGCCGAATGAAGTGCCATTGAATTGAATAACAGTAACTGTCCTAGATTCCAGGTAACTGGAAATCAATTACATTCAATTAAATTGGTTACAGACATTGATTGGAGATGCTTCATATGTTTATGATCAAATGTCCAAGTTAAAAGACTTGGACATTGATATAAATATGCACCATTAATTGCCCCAAAGCTTGCCATCGAATTCGAATTTCCCACACATGGCAGTTGGTGCGCACATGTGTGCAACATATTCCACCTTGAGTGCATCCAAAATTGGGCTGGGCACTCTATTATCTCATTTTCCCTTGCTATTTTCTCTCCTCTACATTAAGAAATCGCACCCAACTCTGCCAGCTCATCCTCTATTCAAAATACATTCGACATGTGCTAAATCTGTGTCATTGCTTGGCTCAATTTCACCCTTTCTTGGTGAATTCTACCTCTGTCACAATGCCCAGGAGATATGAACCCTCCTCCGATGTAGACTTGTTTTCCATTCCCGAATTTGCATAGTGCAGGGAAGTGTTTTTGCACGCTGGCTGGGGGCCATTTCTGTCTAGCTTGCAGGGCCACGATGACGACCTCTCTATGAAATTTGCAGTTGGTTTCAATGGTAAGACATCACATGTAGGGTCTCTCACCTTTGAAGTCACAAAAGAGTCCATTGCTGCTGCAACAAAGATCCCAAGAATGGGAGATAGATGGTTCAAAAACCACCAATTGCCGCACTCAAGTTACAACAGGGTGTTTAAGCCTGAATTCGAGAGCATTTTAGGAGAAAAAGGTTATGCTAAGGAGTGGATAAAGGCAGAATTGGTCAACCCCCTCATCATCATCACAAGGTTAATTACATGTGAAGGTAGATACTCTACTTTCAAAGATTGTCATTTTAGATTGTTGGCCCATTTTCTGTTCAACAAACCCTTGAACTTCCCCTTCTATTTTCTCAAAATCTTGGAGAAGATGTCCTCTCAAGTGAGGAAAAATGTGACTAACCCCAACAATAGTCTCTTCCACCATGGCTTGATCAAACTCCTTGTTCTTGACGAACTAGAGAAACAGGGGCAAATTTGGGATTCCTTTATCTACCAATTTGCAAACCCTCACTTGACAGTTAAGACCAACAAAAAGCCACTTAGCCTAAAAAATATCTCTCCATCCAAGCCTCACTCTCCAAGAACCCCAAACTCCCTTGCACAAACCCTCTCTTTGCCAGAACAATACCAAAAGCTTGTTGATATCCCTACTTCTTCATCGGGTAAAAAGACCAAGAGCAAAGACCAAAAGAAGCCCATTGTTGAACCCTCAATGCCTTCACTCTCTCTTGATCCTAAACCTAAAAATCTCCAAGAAGTAATGCAACAAGGCTTTCCCATCATTCCTACAAACAAGAGGGGAGCCAATCGATTTGGTAAGGGACCCTTTTGGAAGAGTACCCGAAACACAAGAACCAAGCCTTATGCAAAACCTCCACCTGCTTCGGATCCCATCCAAGTGTCCTCCGACCTTGAGAGCCCTCATAAGAAACCTAGGGAAGTCTCTGCAGATGGATTAGATCCACTAAGGAAAACAAAATCAGAACCTACCTCACCTTACCAATCTCCCATCACTCCTACTTCACCCATGCCCATTTTAGATCCTAAAATTGATAGATTCTCCACATCCCTCAAAGGATCTAAGTCTTCCTCAAAGATCACCGATTCTGTCCCAACCATAGAGCAACTATAGAAAGAAAACCATCAGCTTCTCCAATAGTTGGAAGAGAGGAAGACAATAGATGTACAACTTAATCATGACAATGCAGTCCTTTAGGCAAAGGTCAACTCCCTTCAACGGTTGGCTGATTAAATGACTAAATCTAACTGCAGCCTCAGAGAAAAATTAAAGCAACACAAGAGGCACAAGTCTAAGTCTACACAGCAAGAAGGAGGGGCTTCCAAAGATGATCCTCCTTATAAAGCCTAATAATGAGGGGTAACTTCTTTTTGTTTGCACTGGGACCTGCAAAATCGTAAGTGTGGGGGTAATGTTGGGCCCTAGATATGATCATTTTTATGATGGTTATTATACATTTTTTCCACATGTACATATGTGTTTTTCATCTTTTGAAGGATCTTTTTGAAGAATTTTATGATAAAACAGTATGATCGACATAAGGTACGTATAATTCATGTTTAATGATTGTATCAAGTATAATTCATCATGTTTTATGATTTACAAGAGCTAATTCACATTTTTTGGTGTTACAGGGAAAAAACGCACTACATTTCTAGTTCCATCACTTGATCTAACACTTGATCCGACACTCGTTCCGACACTCGATCCGACACTCTATCCAGCACTACGTATTGCACAAAAACACAGGGTGACTTGGAGGTTAAGGTATTGGTGGCCAATGATGGGAAAATTGAGCACATGGGTTTTGTTTATCTTTTCTCCCTCTAGCTACCGACCTCCAGATAACTCAGTTTCAGCTGTCCAAAGAGGGAGATTATTGGCTTGCTCTATTTTGTCAATTAGGGCATCATTTATTGTATTTTGCTGAAATTAGAAGTGGTTTGACCCTCTTGTGGTCGACCACTTGGTCTGTAAGATTATAAATACCACTAGGATGGTCAGATGATAGTTAACCAAGTAGCATAAGCATTAGAATTGTCAGAAAAATGATTTTACTCTGTTTTGAGTTTTTACATTGCCAAAATTATGCCAGAACTGCGTTTTTGGATTTTTATGGTGAATTTAGCCTGCTGAGTTTGTGGTGTGCTTTTAGAGAGTGACCACGACTTTCTGGGGGGCCCACCAACAGTCTAGTAACTGTCTTTATGTTTATTTATGCATTTCTTAATTTAATTGCTCTTTTTATTTTCTGTACATGCATGTTTTTATTGTGCTAACTAGTTTGTTGTAGCTTAGTTATTTTGATTCTCTTTTGCAGGTTAGATGATGATATGTATTAGCATGCACTGATATTGTAGATTAGGAACATACTTGCAAGTCTCTATACTAACCCCATGTGCATTTAGATGTTAGATTCTGCTTTCTTTTATGATTTTGTAGTCTAGTTTAAAACAAAGTTTTAATTAGAATAGAATAGAGTTTAATTTGGGTTTTCTTTGACAGGGATTTGATGGATAGATATAATTAGTTCCAATTTTCAGTTACAACTTGCTTACTTCAGTTTTATATAAGATTTCATTTAATTAGTTGTTGGTTAATATAGATTGTTAATTTACTTTTTAATATCATTGTTTAATTTCTGTTTTCAATTATTTCCTTATTGCAGTTTGAATGGTTAGAATAGACATAGCATAGTTTTATTTTACGCAATTTCCTTTCCTAGAATTAAAATACAATTAAATTTCTTAGTTAATGAATGAATCTAGCTTGCTTACATAGTGTAGAAATATAATGATGATCTCGTTATGTTGTTTATGGTTTGTACATGAATATGCAGGGTATTTAACATTATTTTTGTCATGGCTAAGTCTTCATTGGATTGTTTACTCCACACCTTTCATTTGGTCTTTGAGATTAGTGTTGAGATTATACCATTGGAATTGTCCTTTGTTGTCAAGTGCCATAGAGATATTATCCGACACCAAAGACATTCACACAACCACCAACATTATATTTGAATTGTCATAGGTTAAAGAATAGTTTTCCTGCTTTCATAGATATACTTTCTTGCTTTCATAGATTAGAATAAAGTTTTATTTCTGCTATAGGATAGATAGACTTTGCTTTGATAGATTATATAGTAGTTTTCTTATCATAGATTAAGAATTAGTTGTTAATCTTTCTTGCTTTCAATAAAATAGATTTCCTTTCATGCATTAGAAATAGTTTTGCATTGAGAATTCAGTCCAGTTTCCTCTTAGATTTCCTTTCAAGCATTAGAAATAGTTTTGCATTAAACATTTAGTCCACTTGCCTCTTAGGCTAGATAGTTGTTCAATGAGAAGTTTTACTTTGATTGCTTGCAGTAGTTAGTTGCCTTTGCTTACTTTTCTTTTTCTTTAGTAGGTTAGTTAGGTGCCTTTGCTTACTTTTCTTTTTCTTTAGTAGGTTAGTTAGGTGTCTTTGCTTGCTTATCTATTTTCTTTAATAGGTTAGATAGGTGCTTTTGCTTCCTTGATTATTTATTTGCTTTCATAGGGTAGTTGCTCATTGAATGTAGGTTGGCAAGTTAAAATAGTTTTCTTTTGTCATTTGCTTATTGATATTCTTAGTAGTTTGCTTATTTCTTATTGTTGAACTAGTTTGCTTTACATAGGGTTTTACTTTCTTTCTTAGGAACTATCCATCGACCCTTGGCACAAAAGTACTTAGGTTACCTAGTTTCAATTTTATTAGTAGGGTTTTCTCATTAGATAGTTTTGCTTGAGTAGATTAGCCTTAGATAGATGCCTTCATTAGTTAGATTATACTCCTACCAGCCTTCTACCTTTGGCATATATTTTTCTACAACTCTAAGTTTACTTACCTCGGGTTGACAATTTAATTGAGGGTTTTACTGTGTTTTTAGTGCATATAGAACACCCATAAGTAGGTGTGTCCAATAATTGGTATCAGAGAGGGCCTTCACTACAAGCCTTAACATGCTTGAAGGAGATCCATAGACACACAAATGGATGATGAAGTTCCAATCCTTGATGAGGAAAACTATTCTACTTGGAGAATAGATATGAGTTTACATTTGAAGACAATGGGAGAAGCTATTTGGAAGGAAACCATTGGTGGAGCAGTTCCTTTGAAGAACAAGTCAAAGTTTTCAGCTCAAAGAGAAGGAAAGAAGAATGATGCATTAGCTCTCAAGACTATTCTTAGTGGACTCTCAAGACCTATCAAAGAGAGCATGGGACAATGCACTTCCGCCAAGGATCTATGGCTAAAGATAGAGGAAACATATCAAAGTAAGAAGGAGAAAGAATATATTGAAGATCACTCCATCAAGATCACTAAAGGTAAAGAATCTCCAAAAACTCTTGAATGCATTATTTCTAAATGTGATTTTGAAAACATTTCAAGTGAAGATAAAGAATCAAGTGATGATAGCACAAAGGAAGATCTTGAAGACATTTCAAATGAAGGTAAAGAATTATGTGTTGATGTTGGAAAAAAGGAAGATCATGAAGATATTTCAAATGAAGGTAAAGAACCCTCAAACACCCTTGATTGCAATGATGATGATGAAATTTTCTCTACAAGTGAAGAATAAGATGTAGAAATAGTTTGTGTAAAGTTGATGGTATTTATCCTATGAAAAGAATAGAAGAAAATCTATTAAAACTTCAAAAATAAGTTGAAGAGGGTTTACATAGATATAGAAGTGATCATTATTATATAGACTATAACTATCTTTCAGATAACATTAAGAAGTTTCTTAGGAGGAGTCTAAGGCACATTTTGAAGTTAAAAGAAATGCTCAAGGAACAAGAAGAGAGCAATAAGACTCAATTAGAAGAAAAGGAAGAAGAGATCATAAGACTAAAGAATGGAAAAGAAGATATGAATGTAAATGATGAGATTAGAATTTTTTTTGAAACCATTGTCCATCTCAAGACCCAAATTGAAGAAACCAAAATAATAGAAGAACTATTGAAGAATCAAATAAATGAAAAGGAAGAGTCATGTTGTAAGTTAGAAGCTGAAATTGTTGACCTTAGAAAGAAGGTGGAAAATTCAAACAAATTCTTGAATAGCTCATGAATCTTGGATGAGATCTTGGAAAGTCAAAGATCATCATGTGATAAATCAAGTCTTGGATACAAAGGAGAAGATACACATGCTAAAGAAAGCACCTCAAAGAAGCATGAGGTATGTCCATCAAAGGAGAAAGACAATGTTGCAAAGAAACCATCTACACAAGGCAAAGAAAATTCCAAAACAACAAAGCAAGGAAGACATCAAGAAGCTATCCTTGGAACACTAGAGCAAAGGTATGAATGCATTTTTCATGGTCATTCTTATTCATGTAATGGATATGGTCACAAAGATTTTGAATGTAGATCTTATGAAAGGAGATATAATGGAAGATTTTATAACACCATGAAGTGTTGGAGATGTGATCAAGTAGGACACATTGTTGTTCACTGTAACACCATGAGATGCTACAGTTGTAGTGTTTTGGCCACAAATCCCAGGAGTGATGGAACACAAGAAGAAAGTCCATGATGAGGACTTCACATAGCATGGCTAGAAGAAGGAATGAAGTAAGAAAGGGAGACATCTTTGAAAATATGGATGCTTAGAGCTGAAGTTTTGAGAAGCAAGAACCTCTACAGAAGTGGGTGAAGAAGAAAAAACAACCAGAACAGGATGAAAAATTGAAGGGAAGCTTAGATAAGTCATCTACTAAGGCATACATGGGTGACAGTGGTATCAGTCGTGTACATACACAGGCTGACCTTGAATAGGTTGCGTATTTACGCGAGCTGTTGTGCAACATACCTCATATATGTGGTGAAGCCTAAAGAAAAGGGCTATGCACATGATTGGAGTTTGATGTGATGGTATAACTCTGTGATGCAAGGTATGACATTGTTTATTGTAGGATTCAGACACTGTTTGCTATAGGTTTTTCATGGTTCTATGTTAGATCATGTAAGGTGACGATGTAAAATAAATCTTAGGTGCATGGCACTAACCCATGAGTATGAATTGATGCTGATCTACTAGGGTACATGGATGGTTCATATTTGAGTTTCATTGATATATCTTATGATGTATTATTGAAATCATATGATGGATATCATGGTACATGCATTTTGCATGTGGTTGGGCTACATATTGAGACATGTAGTTGGTGAGTTGAGTTGATAGTAATGTTGTACATCATTGGGGAGCCATAGATTGTTGATGCATGGTTGATATAATTGTTTGATGCAAGTGATGATGCATGATGGTACACTCATAGATGGTATTTGTTTGGAATATTGGTAGATGCACATGGTTGGCATATTGGTGGATGCACATGGTTGGCATATTGGTGGATGCACATGGTTGACATATTGGTAGATGCACATGTTGGCATATTGATAGAGGCATATGATTGATACATTCCATGGATGATATTTTTTGGCACATTGCATGATTTTGATGTACACGGATGATATACATAGGTGTTGTGCATGATGAGCACACATTTTTGTACATGATGTACTTGGTTGATATTTTACTCATGATTCTTTATTTCATTATTGACATATATTTTTCTTCATGATGCATGGTATGGAACAAGTTTGATGCATGAATAGGTCCAAGGATCGTTATATGGTAGCACATTGTTCATATCGTAGAGAAGATAGGGAGAGACATACCCATAGGGGGATTCATTCTTCTTTCCATGATTCTAGGAGGAGATATTTATCAGATGCATACCTAGATTGATGTGGAGAGATAGTCACATTGAATATTGATGTAGAGCATGCCTTATCTACATGTTGACATCAATAATTGGTAATCGTTGTTGACATCAATGTTGGTATTGCCATCAATGCCAATGGGGGAGATTGTTGGATCATGTTGTCATTGATGCCAATGGTTTGATTGATTGATGTCACGTGATGGATTGATTGATAGGATTGATTTCTTAATGAACAAATGTATATGTATTGTCCTTGATGAGAATGATAGATGTCAAGTGGAAACCAATCGATGAATATTGATCAATGAGTTGTCATTGATACATGATGCATAGTTGATGTATATGATGCAATTGTGAATTGATGCAAAGATGAATCATTATTGTCTTATCATGATTGATAAGGTGCACAAATGGATGAACTCCAAAGTGGTCCCCTTATGGTGAAAGCCCTCATGGGAAGATGCTTTGTGGAATTAGTTATCCTAGAAGAATGGTTGGAGGACCCATGTTTGTAGGTGAAATAATGAGATGAATATCAATGAATTTGTTGGTGAAACTATCATAGATGGATAGTGCTTGTCATGCCATTTCCGGTGGTATGTGGAATGTCACATAAATTCTCACGGTTTGAGAGTTATGGCTTTACGAAGTTGGAGGACCCCCCATATGATGGCTTGAAGCCCCAAAAGGTCAAAGAAGTCAAAGTGCTAAAAGAAGAAATCATATTTAAATGATAAAGTAAAGTGAAAAAGTCAAGATGGATTATTTAAATAATAAAGAGAAGTGACAAAATCAAGAAGGAATATTTAAATGATAAAGTATTGGAGAACTTTCTATTTATGGAAAGTGGTTAACCCTAAAATAAGAAAAATAGGTTAAGTGACCTAGAAATGGGTTAAGTAACATAAAAATGGGTTAAGTGACCTAGAGGATGAAAGTATAAATAATATAGCTATGGTCTCTTGTAAATCATCCTTTTTAGTGGATCAATGGAGAGCTTCTTGTGAATATCTTTTGGAGTATTGATGGAGAGCTTCTTGTGAGAACATCTTATTGGTGTGGATCTCTTGAGCATGATTGAAGATCTATTCTGAGGAAGAGAGCGAGAGGAGGATCTCATGGATGCATCAAAGTTTCGGCAATGTCATAGATCTTGATGGAAAAATTCTTGGAGCTTTAGAAACCCTAGTTTCTGAGGTATACGCGGGCTATCTGTGTATATGGTGCATATACATACATCTTGTGTTCTTTGTGTTGCTTGTGGTGATGACTTATTGATGATATGTGTTGCTGATATATGCTGCTGATATATGTTCACATCTAACTGGTTATAAATGACAACAATGGGTAATGAATAAATGTTAAATGTTAATTAAGGAGTTTTATGTAAAGAGGGAAGTTTTGGGAAAAAGAGCCCCACACTCATTCACACCCCCTCTAAGTGTGGTAGGTGTGTCCAAAATATTCTCCCCTAAAATATAGAAGAATGGATAATGACTAATTATGACTAATAAACAAGAGAAAATATTAGGAAAAATAAATCCTAGGTGTGTGTGAAGTAACTCCAACACATGCCACACCCCATAGAAAGCATTTTCTAGATTATGTTCAAGGTTGTATTGGACAGATTCATTTGGGTGATGCACCATGCAAAATTGTTGGAATGGGAAAGGTAAAACTAAAGCAAAGGAATGGAAACCAATGGTTGTTTAAATAGGTAAGACATTTTCCATATCTAAGGAAAAATATGATTTCAAAAGGGAAGTTGGCAATTGAAGGTTGTATATCCATATTTACAGATAAGGTGTGGAAGGTCACCACAGGATCATTGGTGATATCAAAAGGAGGGAATGTAGGTACATTGTATTTATGTATTGGTAATACTGACTCTTCTATCTCTTTATCTTCTACATCAGTGGATACAACACTGTGGAATCCTAGGCTTGGATACATGAGTTAGAAGGGGATGCATATACTTCACAAAATAAATTTGTTTCCAGATCTTAAACAAATTGTTTTGGATTTCTATGAGAATTGTGTTTATGGAAAATAGAAGAGAATCAGATTTCTTAAAGTTGGAAAAGAAAAGAAGAGTGAAAGATTAGAGGTTGTGCATACAAATGTATGGAGACCATATCATGTATCATATATTGGTGGCTCTCATTATTATGTTACTTTTATTGATGATGCAACTAAAAAAACTTGGGCTTATTGCATTAAAAAAAAAACATGATGTTTTTTATACTTTTAAGAAATGGAAATCTTTGGTTGAGAATGAGACAGAAAAAAGGTTGAAGTGTGTCATATCAGACAATGGAGGTGAATATTACAACAAGGATTTTGATGATTACTATTCATACCATGGGATTCATAGAGAGAAGACAATTCCATGAACAACACAAGAAAATGGTGTGTCCGAAAGGATGAACATGACAATCATGGCGTGCACAACTAGTATGAGACTGCATTCTGATTTGTCCTTACAGTTCTGGGAAGATGTTGTAGATATTGTTGCTTACTTAATAAAAAAAGGACCTTCAAGCTCTTTGGATGGTTTAATTCCAGAGGAGGCATGGACATGTAAAAATGTAAACTAATCCTTTTTGAAGACTTTCGGTTGTGAATCATTTGTCCATATTGATAAAGAAAATAGAACAAAGCTTGAGGCAAAATCCAAGAAGTGTACCTTTATTGGATACAATGTTAATGATTTTGGTTATCACTTATGGGATTATGANATGTCATATTCAATGAGAAGGTCATGTACAAAGATCAGTTGCAGGGAAAGATACAAGAAAAAAAAAACCAAAATACACAATGTTTGATGAGATCACTGAAAAAGAAATTCCAAAGGTACTGGAAAATCAAAATGTACAACAACATGAGCAACATGTACCTCAAACTCATGCAAGTTTTGTTAGAAGATCTACCAGGTTAAGTAGACCCCCTGAACTATACTCTCCTTCATTGTATTTGTAATGAACCTCAAATTCACCATATATATATTTTTTTCTATGAGATAATTCTATTTCATTTAAGCTTAGAATTTAAGCAAAGGTACGACTCATTTCTGTCCATAATGACATTATTATGCCAGTCTAGTTTTACTTCGAATTGAAAAGTTTATGTGGATAAATTATGTCCATATTTCTATCACTTCCCTTAACTCTCAAACTACTCCAACATACTCATATGTATATAGGAAACATCCAAACTTAGGTCAAAGGAACCTTTGAGGTTCAGAAAAAAAAGCTCAGGGGGAAGCACAATTGCCGTTAGATCAAAAGGATCTGGATGCACAAAGTTTAACCTCTGAGAGGTCGCACAGGAGAGCAGCTGAATGAACGGTGGAGACACTTTGGGGAGAAGTGCCAAAATTGCGAGAGTTGTCAGATCCAGAAAAAGTGCACGAGGTTTAAACCTCATAACAGTAGAAGGAAGAGGACTCATCAAGTCCCGAAAGCATCAGGATTGTCCAATTTGGAGGACAGCTGTCAAATATCCAATCCCACCAGGGATTTGGACACCGGGGAAACGGGAGTGAAGACTCCCCAAATTATCGAAAGGAGAAATCCAGGATTGATCACGACCATTGATCATTCTGAAAATATCACAATGATTGATCATGGTTAAAAGATCGCAGCTATCCATCGGAGGGACACGTGGCTGCCGGTTAGCATTTTGGCACCTGGGAAACCAAAGGGTGAGACCCCTCATTTTCATAAGTCGTGAAATTACGGTATACAAAAACCCCGAATCGGTTTAGCGTGAAAAAGGTTTTCGGTGTTTCAACACCCGGAAAACCAAAGGGCAAGATCCCTTTTCTCCGCAAGTCACGAAAGGTGTAAGTGTTGGGTCAGGACAGAGGAGAGAAAGGTTATAGTTTAAGAGCAGTAAAATCTTTTGGGGTGGCAAAAAAAAAAAATGAACCATCATTCTTGCCGAGTAAGGGTCTGTTATTGAATGACTCCTCAAAAAGGAATTCAACCATCATATCTTTTGTCCTTACAAATTCCAGAAAATTTTACTAAGATTTAGTTAGAATGTGGTTCTCTACTGTTTTTCCGTAGTTGTTGTCTGTACAGTTTGAGTTCTTATGCATTGTATGGAATCTATGCATTTCCAAAGGCCCACATATTTTGAATCACATCTCAACAAAAGAAAAGGGACTCTAGAATATTAATCTGTTGTATAGATATCAATCAAGATACAAATATATGCATATAATCCTATTAAATGCATCTGGTCATGCATCGATACTTTAGTGATGTTATTGCTTTTCATAGCTTATTACCGAAATATACAAGTACTCAGTCATTGTCGTTCCTTTTTATACATTGACCTTTATTAGATCATTATCATCATCTAAGGGAATCTATATAGAGAAATGATAAGGAAGAATGGAGTCTGAGTTTGTCAAAGTAATCAGTTCTGCACATTTAATTGTGTTTTTAATTACAAGGTTGATATTTCGACATTTGGGACTTGTTTGTTACACATACGCGGAGTTCCTTTGCTCTATTAAACTCTTAAATCCCGAACCCCAAAACCCCGAAAACGCTGGGCCATAGTCTCTTTGCATTTCATGATTCGACATTTCTTATTTCATTTTGTTTACGCGTCAGGTGTTCGTAAACCTCAAAATCCCAAACCCCGAAACCCCGCAACGCTGGGCCACAGTCTTTTCACATTTCACGATTTGGCATACAACGTGGTCTTTGTCTTTTCTGTTTGGCGTGTGTAATCACCGAAACCCGATTGACCTCTGTTTTTTTCACACCATTTTGTTCTCTACGGTTTATGCCATTAAACAAAAGTCTAAGTTATTTTATTGGTAAAGGTCCTGAATAAATGTCTCCGAACCCTTATGTTTNATCATATCTTTTGTCCTTACGAATTCCATAAAATTTTACTAAGGTTTAGTTAGATGTTGTTCTCTACTGTTTTTCCGTAGTTGTTGTCTGTACAGTTTGAGTTCTTATGCATTGTATGGAATCTATGCATTTCCAAAGGCCCACATCTTTTGAATCACATCTCAACAAAAGAAAAGGGGCTCTAGAATATTAATCTATTGTACAGATATCAATCAAGATACAAATATATGCATATAATCCTATTAAATGCGTTTGGTCATGCATCGATACTTTAGTGATGTTATTGCTTTTCATAGCTTATTACCGAAATATACAAGTACTCAGTCATTGTCGTTCCTGTTTATACATCGACCTTTCTTAGATCATTATCATCATCTAATGGAATCTATACAGAGAAATG
>JASDQU011101319.1:0-12862 GCA_032191745.1 Picea mariana | reverse complement strand
GGCAACATCATTATGATCGAATACTAAATAGAGGATTATGATAATTTGATTTCATCCATATCCAACGTATCACATTAGATTCAATTAAATAAGATTAATATTTGAATTCTATAGAGTACATGCTTAGATGATTAAGCAAAAGAGAAAAAAATAATAACAATAAAATATTCATTAAAATTAACATCATTTAAGTAAACTTCTCTAAAGTAGGAATTCTCATATCACTGTGATCCAAAGGGATTGTACTATGTACATGTTGAAATCAACAAAACTACAAATATAAAATTGTGCAGGTTTATTTCGAATATTTTTTTAAAGGAAACCATCAATATTGAGGTGGAGTAAAATTGTTAATCCTTACATTTTAAGAAATAATGAAAGTCAAGTTTATGAAAACAAATCCATAAAATAAATAAATAAAATGTAAATATTTCATTGTTTTATAGCTTTGTCCTTATATGTTTGAATCATGTGTTTGTAGTTAAATATCAAATTAATTTATTTGAAACACACTTCATGGAGGGAGGAGGGAAAAGTTCAAACTTCAAATATTATGGATCAATATATTAAGTACACAAGGATCATTTAAATTTCAAGGTCCATAGGAATCCCTAGAATGTCATATGAAAAAAAAGAGGGAGCAAAGTGTATAGAATGTGTGGGTGAGAAAAATGATTTCTAGAAATTTTTTATAAATTCTGTTATGAATGAAGGTAATTTGGATTTGACATTGTTTTTCAAAAGGGATTGGATCCATTGGTGAGGAATGAGGAGTTTTTCACCAGTGAGAAAAGTTCAATTCCCTTGAGGAGTGGAATATGTGGTCGCACAAGTTCAAGCAATAGTTTCTGGAATTAAAATACTATATAAACAAAGTCCTACTCTACTTCTAGAAGAGTTAAATGTGGGTGCCAATAAGTTATCCAAAGGACTCCAAATTGCTAAGGGTTATTAGAAATTTGAGGACTAAGTATCTTTTCAATTCTTTGAGCAGATTTTATATAATCTATTTTTATCAAGATATGAAATATTATTAATAGATCTTATTTTTGTTATTTGATATGTTATTTGTTTTGAGAAGGTTAAGATGTTTTGATGGAATAATGTATAGGCTATTTTTTCATTATTTTTGTTATTTGATATGTTATTTGTTTTGAGAAGGTTAAGATGTTTTGATGGAATAATGTATAGGCTATTTTTTCATTATGATTTATTTTGGGGGAAATTGTTTTAAGACTTTTGTATTTAAAAAATCTCGGTTCTAGTTTTTAAATTAAAAAATAGATCTCTCAATGTACCAATAAATAATATAATTTCATAAAATATATGTGGATGATGCAAATATAAACTCATAAAGATAGACAAGTCACATGTCCATATGCTATTCATACTCTGATTAGGAAAACCACGTGTCCACCTGCAATTCATACTATGATTCCATGCCTCTCTTTACCATCAACCAAACTCAAAAGTACAAGAAAAACGTAATAGAGAATATTGTTATGAAAATTATTAGCCTTTATGGAACGGTGCCTCCCATCTTCCAGACCATTGGCTTCACAGCAGTGATCTAGCCCTCGGAGGACCCACAGGTTTGGAGCTGGATACTTTCACAGCTGCATTAAGGTGCGCTGGCCTCTCCCTCACAGCAGATCGGGACATCCTCCATTGGATAGGTGGTGATGGTTCGGGGACAGTAGCTGCCAAGAATATTTATGCGGATAGGACGACGGAGGCTCGGCCTTGGTGGCTTCGCTGTTTTTGGTCTTGGCAGCTCCCATTAAAACTAAAATTATTCTTTTGGCTAAGTATAAATGACAAAATCCTGACGTGGGAAAATCTCCTTAGAAGAGGTTGGCATGGACCCGGTTTCTGTGTCCTTTGTAGAAGAGAATCGGAGAACATTCATCACCTGTTTATACACTGTGACTTTACTCAAAACACCTGGAAACACATCCTACAGCACTTCTCCCTTCCTTTCCACTGGACTGGTTTCTCTTTCTCCGAATGTTTTCACTCCTGGTCCACGATTCAAAAGGCGCCTCCTACCCTGGCTGTGCAAATTTGCTGGCACATCTGGCTTGAGCGTAATAAGGTTCTCTTTGAAGGTGCTTCTCCTTCTCTTCAGGCGGTATATCACAGAACTTTTGCCTCCTTCCACTGGCAGCAAGCTACAGACTCGGCGCACCCTCACAATAAGATCCATTATATTCTCCCGGCAGGCTACACTGTTGCCTTCTTCGATGGAGCGGCACAGTCTTCTGGATTATGTTGTGGTGCTGGTGGCACATTTAAAACACACCCGGGGAGAACTACAAAGTGGTCCCTATGTTGTGGTAGGGGCACTAATACAAAGGCCGAGCTTCTTGGCTTATGGACCACACTCTGGCTGGCTTCCTCTTGGTCTTTAGATCACCTACAGGTCTTTGGAGATTCTAAAGTTATTATAGATTGAATTAATGTTATTATAGATTGGATTAATGGATCGTGCCAACTCCATTCCTTCCATGTTGAAGGCTGGAAACATAAAGTCCGTCTGCTGGCCCGTTCCTTCACAGATATCGCATTCAGCCATCTGCCCAGATCCTTCAATTCTGAAGCTGATGCTCTCTCCAAGAGAGCTCTCAGACAAGTGGTGGGCAGATTTTCCATTTTACACTGTGACCAAGGATTGGACAGTACGCCTTCATTCTACAACCTCTTCGAAGTCTAATCCTGAATTGATGCATTGGACTAATCTCTGTGCTCTGTGGGACACTCTGCGCCTGTCTGTCCACAGCTATGGATACAGGCTCTCCTTCTCCTGAGGTGCTAGCTTCACGATCCACTGATACTGTCTCTCTGCTGAGCATCAACTCTCATCCGATGTTGCTGGACCGATGTCAGGATTCTCCTCTCCGAATTGATTCCACATTGGGAAACAGACATTCGGACTCTCTCCTGTGCAAATTCTTTTGTTTGTGCTTGGCTTCTACACCGAGACAGCGAGATGGAGACTAGTGTCTCTGGGCTGTGTCATCGCCTGACCGACACCGACTTTGCCTGGCGATTTACAGTCTGTGTTAGTGTTTTCGCTACTGTATTATTGTCTCTCTTTCGCCTGGATGCTACATCCTTTATATTGCAATTACAGTCCTGTAAAGCCACATGTGATATCGGCTCTGTTTTGGCTTTTGAGTTATGTAAAAGTTTTTATACCATATATAAAAAACGAGTTATTTTCTCACGGGAAAAAAAGTTGTGTCTTGTTAAGTGATTATAGTAAAAAATTTAAAAATACATTCATATATAAAAGGATTAGCAACTACTCAAAACACGGGTATACCATATGCCATTATCTTGGTTTTTAGGTGATTTCTATAAATGTGAATAGATTCAATCCCTTGTTTTTAATGATTTTATTTGAAATTATTATACCAAAATTAAAGATTTTATTTGAAATTATTATACCAAAATTAAAGTGCGTCATTTAGTCTTTACATTTTATATTTTGATAATGATTTAATTTAGTACCAATTAAAGTAAAAATATATTTAATTAAATGTTATGTTTTTCTTTTTAATGTCTTTATATATATATATATATATGATTTAGTATTTAGTGTAATTTATTTTATTTTATATTTATATTGAAAAAATGTTTTTAATTATTTGATTATATCATTTTGAATTTTAGAAAATAATTTCTAATTTCTTATTTTAAACAATTGATAATTTATAAATTTTTGTCAATGTAAAATTGATAGTCTAATAATTTATAATTGACAATCTAAGAATTTTTATGAACATAAATTGAAACATAATGAAATATTAGAACACCATTATGAACTTGTATAGAATGTGTTTTGAAATTATGATAGATAGTGGTGAAACCATGCAAATTTAATCGTTCCATCTTTACTATGACCATTCTAACAATTTTTATGATTCCACTCCAATTCGTCATAGTCTCAAGAACTCGAATACAAACTCATAATGATGTTTATGTATAATGATTACGGTTTCTCATATATATTGTCATTCAATCTTGATATATTAAAAAATTTACTGATTTATAGGATTTTTTATGAACTTGCTTTGCAAACAAGTCTTTTTAGCATGTTAATCACAAGTCTTAGCTTCCATTAAATTTTCAATTCTCATAAGCTTCTTGAGAGAGGCTCTAAGGAAATTGCCCTGGAAAGAAGAATAAGTACACCATGTGCATGCCCACTAGCTTTCTCAAAGACATACTTTTTCACGACTATCCTTAACCCGATTGTAGATTCAGGTCATCAAAGGGCCTAGTTGCAAAGTCATTCATAAAGGTGAGCATCCTTCCCCAATGTCCAAAATATATCACTGCCTAATAAAGGTGTGTCCCACCCCATAGCCTTCAGTCATTCCTCTATAATAAGGGCAATATAAAGGAGATTTAACATCATAATCAAAGAGGAATTACAATACATGATGCAAACAAATCATATGAAGGTATATTCCTTGCAACCTTTCTTAAATTATAGATCACAACATATTAAAAAAAAAGTTGAACTATCGAAAAATAAAGAGAAATGCAAAAGTAATGTCCTTCCCCATCAATGTCATGATGTAAGCACCAAGGCCTCCACTGATATGCTTAAAATTGAAAATCTTGTCAAATTTCTCATTAACATACAAGAACACATCCAAATCCCTAGGGTGATCATACAGAGGAATCTTAAGAAACTTCCTCTATTAGATGACATCGATGAATTAAGCATAGCGTACACCGTGTATTTTTTGTGAATCATAGGTCATTGAATCACATAAACATGATACACAAACCTAACAAGCTCTCCCACACTTCCTATCCACCACTCATGTGAGTCCATATTATTATAATTCACAAATGCATAGCTTAAATTCATGAATCCTTGGCATGGAAATATTGAAGCTAGCAACATGTCTTCATCATTGTATCATGTTATCGTAGGATTTCTACTTGTGCAAATCCCACCACAAGATCCCCAAATCTTCTGTAACTATGGAAGAAACTACCAATGTCACCTAAGTAGGATCTTCCCTCATGTTAGTGATGGAGGAGGTCCACCACAAGGGAGTATTCCTTGGTGACCTCAACAGATCAAATAGAAAGTTTAGTAGCCACGCCTACCACCCTCTACCTTGATCATAAATTAGTTGGTCTAGGTATAGGAAGGAAAGAGAGGTTGTAATGTAGTTTATTGTACCTACCCGGAACAAGAACATTTTGTAGCATATAGGTAACAACTTCCAAGATAAAGTATGCAACAATGACTGCTTTTAGACACTATATAAGTTAAGTAGCTATGGTTGTTGCAAATTGCAGCAGTAAACCAGTCTTATAACAACAATGAATAATTTGCAACAACAACAAGATAAAGTGCTAAAAAATGTATCAATTTAACATGGTAAGTAAGCATTCATCAAGAAAAAAATTATCCAATTTCTAGAAAAAAATTCTGAACAAGTTAGGCCACCCTTAGATGTGTGTATGCAACAATTTAATGTAGTTTTAGATGGTTGTAGCAAAATTTTATAATAACAACAAATAATATTGTGAGTTTTCTAGGGTTAGAGTCAATAGAGTTAGTAGAACACTTGAGAGATTTGAAAAAGGGGGGGTTATCAATTATTTTCACCACAAGAGTTACTTCTAGATTAGTGCCTTTGCCATTATAGGGATATGGAGTCTCAAATGCATCCAATATTGAAGGTTGATCTAATTGAAACCAACAGGTAGATTCTAAACCCTAAGGTGCAAGCACATTTAGGCATTAGGCTTTAAGCTTTAGATTTTGAGGAGAATGATGTATAGGGTGTAAGCACTTTTGGGCCCTAGATATCATTTCTCCCTTATTCTAGCTTCAACTAGGTCAACGATTAATTGTCTAGGAATAAAATCCTAAAGTGCTATCATTTTAGGGATTTAGAGTTCTAACACTAACAAGGAAAATTCACAATTTTTGGACACGTAAAAAATTGAGAGAGGAAGAAGCACTTATGTTCCTCTATTAGGGTTTCAACAAACAAGAATCCTTGCAACAAAATAACAATCTCACCATTTACATCAACAATAAACCATATAATTGCATAAAATTACTTACTTTTTCCAAGAAGACAAGAGAACAAAACCCTAATTGCATAAATATCCATCCAAAATCAGAAAACTAATAACAAGAGACTATTTCCAAGCATAACAGATGAGAGAGAAAGACAAAGAAGGATGAAATAGGAAATCACTAGAAGTGTTACCCCACAAATGGTGAGGAATGATGATTATCTAAATGAAAATGAGTGTTATCCTTTATATATGAGCCTAGGATAGTGCTTTGTCCACATAACATGTCAATGTTTAACAAGAAGTGGGGTCAAAACCTCATTTAACCCTTTACAAATACTAAAATAAATCATAATAGGCCACATGTGTGAGATGTCAAGTCCTCTTGGGAAAATAGGAGGCCTCCAAAGGCCATGTGGAATCAATCTAGAGTGAGGTGGGATAAAATGATATATATCCTCCCTTAAATCCATGTCAACCATCATCACTACCACAGGTGTCCACAAAACCCTAGCTTCATCAAACTATAGAAGATGGCGTCATCATCAAAATACGCCTAATGTCTAGGATCTAAGTGTTGCATCCAAGCTGGAGGGAGTTGCATCTCGTCTCTGCAAGGTCCTTGGGGTACTCTTCCCATCCTATGGGATTCCATCCCATCTTCATGCCATCATGACTGAATATACTCATACCAATCCCATTTTTCCATCATCCAAGGTTCCAAGGATGTGAGAGCTAATGTCTGAGGGTGATGAGTCATTGGGTGACCCACTTCTCTCCATCACATGTGCCAAGGTCCTTCAATGAAGGCATAATGGCATGGGTACAATACCCAAGACATCCCTTAAAGAACCATGTCAAGGCCATCCAAGACAAAACAAATTATAAGACAAGGTTAGCCAAGGTTCATAAGAAACATTAGTCATTAAAGCATGCAAAGTAAGTTGTAACTTCAGATATAATCCATGTAAACAATGTACCTCAGTATCCCCTTCAAGCATCACACCATCCCAAGACTTCATGTGCATTGGAAAGCTTAAGTATGGGAGGGCCTTCATCCAACCCTATTAGGTGTGCCACCTTGACAAGAAATAAACAAACCCAGGTAGAGGGGTAGGTCTAGAGGGAAGTAGGAAATAAAGAAACCCTTCAAGATTAAGTGTGATTGTGATATGGTTTTGGGGATTACTTCATGGCTTATGGTGTCATTGAATCCTAATTTCTATGAGAACCTTTGTAGAGGGAACACTTTCTTTCTTGAGATACCCTCTCTTTGGAATTTTTTCATTTTAAACCCCTTATTTTTCCTTTTGATACCCACTTTATCATTTGCAAGTCCCCTTTATAAGGTTTCAAGCTTCATTCCTTCATTTTTTACTAGGTTGTTTTCCTTTATATTTTGGTGCATTCGTTCACATCCGAACATGGGTGATTACCATTATTGCGGGTAGAGATCAAGTTGTCCTGAGGATTTTATGGTGGCATTTATCATTTAGCAATAACATTCATGTATAGAGTAGTTTCAATAACCTATGTTCCTCCAACCCCTTCTTCTCATGAGAGAATGGACCATGACCCATTACCGAAGTTTGGTACACTATGAGAGGCTCCAGGATTAAAAGTGTTAAGTATGGTGGGAAACATAACATTACCCTTCTGAGCCCCCCCCCCCAGTAGTACCCCTTTTCCCTGGGTGGTGATAACATGATACTAGGGCACAAAAGTTGACCACCAAGGTGAAAAAAGGAAACTGACACAATTTCCCAAGTCAGTGATCCATTATNATGAGCCTAGGATAGTGATTTGTCCACATAACATGTCAATGTTTAACAAGAAGTGGGGTCGAAACCTCATTTAACCCTTTACAAATACTAAAATGTAAAAAATAAATCATAATAGGCCACATGTGTGAGACGTCAAGTCCTCTTGGGAAAAGAGGAGTCCTCCAAAGGCCATGTGGAATCAAGCTAGAGTGAGGTGGGATAGAATGATATATATCCTTCCTTAAATCCATGTCAACCATCATCACTACCACAGGTTTCCACAAAACCCTAGCTTCATCAAACTATAGAAGATGGCGTCATCATCAAAATAGGCCTAATGTCCAGGATCTAAGTGTTTAATACAAGATGGAGGGAGTTGCATCTCGTATCTGCAAGGTCCCTGGGGCACTCTTCCCAGCCTATGGGATTCCATCCCATATTCATGCCATCATGACTGAATATACTCATACCAATCCCATTTTTCCATCATCCAAGGTTCCAAGGATGTGAGAGCTAATGTCTGAGGGAGATGAGTCATTGGGTGACCCACTGCTCTCCATCGCATGTGCCAAGGTCCTTCAATGAAGGCATAATGGCATGGGTACAAGCCCCAAGACATCCCTTAAAGAACCATGTCAAGGCCATCCAAGACAAAAAAAATTATAAGACAAGGTTAGCCAAGGTTCATAAGAAACATTAGTCATTAAAGCATGCAAAGTAAGTTGTAACTTCAGATATAATCTAGGTAAACAATGTACCTCAATATCCCCTTCAAGCATCACACCATCCCAAGACCTCATGTGCATTTGAAAGCTTAAGTATGGGAGGACCTTCATCCAACCCTATTAGGTGTGCCACCTTGACAGGAAATAAACAAACCCAGGTAGAGGGGTAGGTCTAGAGGGAAGTAGGAAATAAAGAAACCCTTCAAGATTAAGTGTGATTGTGATATGGTTTTAGGGATTACTTCATGGCTTATGGTGTCATTGAATTATAATTTCTATGAGAGCCTTTGTAGAGGGGACACTTTCTTTCTTGAGATACCCTCTCTTTAGAATTTTTTCATTTTAAACCCCTTATTTTTCCTTTTGATACCCAGTTTATCATTTGCAAGTCCCCTTTATAATGTTTCAAGCTTCATTCCTTCATTTTTTACTAGGTTTTTTTCCTTTATATTTTGGTGCATTCGTTCGCATCCGAACATGGGTGATTACCATTATAGGGGGTAGAGATCAAGTTGTCCTGAGGATTTTATGGTGGCATTTATCATTTAGAAATAACATTCATGTATAGAGTAGTTGCATCAACCTCTATTCCTCCAACCCCTTCTTCTCATGAGAGAATGGACCATGACCCATTACCGAAGTTTGGTACACTATGAGAGGCTCCAGGATTAAAAGTTTTAACTATGGTGGGGAACATAACATTACCCTTCTGATCCCCCCACAAGTAGTACCCCTTTTCCCTGGGTGGTGACAACACGATACTAGGGCACAAAAGTTGACCACCAAGGTGAAAAAAGGAAACTGACACAATTTCCCAAGTCAGTGATCCATTATGCAACTTCAACCAAAGATCCTCATCCACATGCCCAACAAATTAAGCACAACACTTTGCATGAAATAAATACTAACATACCTCATGGTGAGAATGGCTTACCATCTCCCATACATTGGTTTTCTTGGATGTGATGAGTCTTTGTTGACTTGTAGTTGTAAAGGTGAATGAGGGGGGTTGCTAGGCTGCCATCTGTGGACATGTTGATCATCATCATGGTCAGGATCATGTTCTGCATTGCATGCCATGAGAAATGATATCCTCTATTTACCCCTAGACATGGGGGGTAACATATCCATAGTAAATAACTGTGTTGTGAGCCAAATGCTCCAAAATAGATTGTCCCAACTTTATCTCTGTCATTCATAGTGGATAGAAGAAGTGTTGTTCCATTTATTCAACTTAATTCATTCCAATTAATTCTAGTGGTTGTATCTATAACTCTTCCAAGAGGGCTAAGTACCTAAAGTTGGAGTATTTCATGGTTGAGCTTGAATGGAAATCCATAGTTGAGCCTTTCATAAAACAAATTGCTTCTAACTGAGTTAGTGGAGTGGGTTTCCCAGAGATTGATGCATAGAGTGACGTGGGAGTGGAATGATATCAATTCCCAAGGTTGGTTTTCAACCTTAGTACAATGAACATACATATTTTTTAACCGAAACTAGGAAACATTATATTGAAAAAAGTTGTAGCATAGCTAAATAGTAAGAGTACAAATACCGTAGTCCTAGAATTTCAAACATGAGACCAAATAATAATGTTCATCCCATCAAAAGGATGAAAGGGAGTGATCTCATAATATTTCTATAGTAACCAAATTTTAGTGTTTCATGARTACACAAATAAATTCTAAAAAATTGGTTGCAAAAAATAATGCAAAAACAAAACAAAATTATCGTTTTTGGAGAATTATCCCCCCATTAAACATGGTAGAGTCCATAGTTAATTGATAAGAAAATAAAATATTTGGTTCCAACTCTTTTTCCCTTCGCTCTCAAATTGATTTCCTTCCCCTTATTACTGGGCCAGAGGGACACAAGTCCTTCTTTAGGGTTTCTACAAAAGAGGGGGAACTGGTAGCTTCAAGGTCATGTTTCTTGTCCATGTTCACATCTTCCTCTTCATCTATTGATTCCTCCTCTTACTCCTTTTCTTCTTCTAACTCCTCTTCTACTTACAATTCCTTTTCTAGGGGAGTTACCATTCTTACCACGGGTTGGGTCCCTTCGATGTTTTTTGGTACTACATTCTTTGATTCCACTTGGATCTTAGTAGATGATCTAAATTTAGGATTTAATTGAGCCTTTGATGGATCTGTCTCAAACCTTTCCTCTTCCTCTTCCTTTAGATCTTCAAGATATTCAAATCTATTGCTAGAGGGGTTGGACTAGCCAAATTGAGGTATTTTTAAGGTCTATTCCCCCTTGGGTTGCTACTTCTTTCACCTTCTAGATACATGTCTAAAATATTATTGCTTGTTATTTTTGTGAGAAGTTAGAGATTGGTTTGAAAGGGGATGTGTTTCTTGGATTCTTGGGAGGCTCTTTGCAAAGTGTTCCTACTTGTGGCATAATTTGCATTTGAAAGGGATATGCTCATAGTCGAGTGCTTGAATATGACTCCAACCCTCCATATTGAGTTGTATTCCCTCTGGAAGGCCCTTCTCTCAATCCATTTCAATGAAAATTATGGCATGGGAATAAATATTTCCTTTTGGATAGGATCAATCAATACAAAGACCCAACTTATCTCCAATATCTTTAAGAGAGGATTCATCCTAGAAGATGATAGGGAGGTGAGATGACCTAACCCATATAGGGAAAATCAAGATTTCTATTTTTGGATCAAAATCAAGGGTCTATTGGGATAGGAACATTCCCTTGGAACATATGAAATATGGACCCAATTTGAAGATCAAATCCATCTCCTCCTTGCTGCTAAATAAAAATGGAAAGAAGCCTTAGCCACAATAAAAACCATATATTTACTTCAGACATTCCAATTCTCTGTGATCCATGCCTAGAGTGCTCAAGGACTAGGCCAAAGGCCTATCAACTTTCCGATTAAAACTTTCTCATGCAGAAGAATGGCTTCCCTTTCTAATTCTGGAGACAATATGTCCAACTTGGGGACGACTTCTGCCTTTTTAGCAAACATGTTCTTCATTGGGTGCTTCTCACCAATTGGTTTCAAAGATCTCATCAAGGAAATAAAATCTTCCTCCACAGGATTGTAAGATGTGTACATATTGAGTGTCAATGGAGATGACCACAAGTCAATACAAATCAGAAAAACCCCAAACTAATAGATTAGCTCAACAAGGATGACTATAGGAGAAGTGATGGCAATTTCAGACATGGTGTTGGTTATTTCAAGCTTGGTGACAATTTTTGTAGACTACATATAGGGAAAACCATAGCCACCATGGGGCACGTAGTTGTAGCTCTTCATATAACTCTTCTTGGAATGAATAATGCAATGGACAAACATTATGCACCAAGTTGCATTGCATTTATTGCAATTTGAGGCAATATGTGCATTGTTATATCCTTGTGAGTAGAGATAACTACGCATACACTACCCTGAGTTGCAACAAATATACTGCAACTATGTGCTTTTTAATCACCTTTAGGGTGGTGTAACCGATTTTTGTATCATGTAATGAAAATATGTGGTTTAAGAGTTTAGGAAATTCAAGGCGGAAGTTATCTTTCTCATAAAAAGAAAAGGAAAAGAAAAAGAAGTTTATAAACTTCGAATATTGATTTATAATATTTGAAATAAATAAATACCAACGTCGGAACCAAGCTTAAGTAATGTGCACTTTATTTTTGTGTTGAGAGAAAGTACTTTACATATTTTTTCGTATTCAATAGGAGAAAAAAATAAATAATATATACACATGCATAACCATAAAGTTATTTTAATTTTAATTGTATTAAAGGTAAACAAAAAAGTTTACATCAATTTTTTATCCTTATTAACTTTTAATAAATATAAAATAAAATAAATATATCCTCAAATTATAATAATTATTATTACATTAATATAATGATAATAAAATAAAATAAAAATTGTTGTTTTTAAGATGGGTTCGAAGGCCTTTTTCCTGTTGTTAACCCACTGATATCACGTAAGAAGGAAAGTGTAGAATTAAGATTAGAGCAGCAAAGTTTAGCATGAAGAATAGACTTAATACTTGCATAGTTAAGGTTGCACAAACAAAGTTAAAAAGACTTGATAGTTTTTGAGTGGGGCCCATATTCGTGGGAGACTTGAGAAGCAAATGACTAAATTCTCATGACATGGTGAAAATGTATCCTTTGTTTTCAAAATTTTCTACTAAATTGTTTTTAAACAAAATAAAAAATAAATTTTATAAAGAAAATATAATTTAAAAAGAGTTTAAAAATGATTTTGTTTTGTTATAATAATAATAATAATTTAATTTTAAGGTCATGGTCAAGGAAAACATTAAATTA
>JASDQU011101318.1:16008-43189 GCA_032191745.1 Picea mariana | reverse complement strand
AAGAATAAATTATTTAAATAATAAAGTGAAGTGATGAGTGTACTATAAAACAAAGTGGATGCAAAATAAATTATTTAAATAATAAAGTTAATGGAGAACTTACTAATTATGGAAAGTGGTTAAGTTAAGTGGACAAGTGGTTAGAAGTGGTTTAACCCTAAAATAAGGAAAGTGGGTTAAGATGGTTAAAAGGTAACCCCTTGAGGAAGCTACATGAAAATATAAATAAGAGGCAAGGCACTCTCATTTAATCACACTTGAACATATTGAATGTCTATTGTTGTTTAAGGCTTATTGCAAGTACTCATTGATACATCTGAAGTTGTGAAAGTCTAAGGTAGCACGAAGGGTTGACGGCGAAAATTTCAGAATTACAACGAATACTAAAAAATCCCTAATTTCTGAGGTGTACACGGGCTAACAATGTATTAGGGTGCATACATACACGGGATGACATTGTATTAGTGCACGTACATGAGTGTAAAGCAATAGAAACTTGAGAAAATGAAGATACCGAGGTTCTAGATTCTGAGATCAAGCTCCCAAGAAGGTCTATAGTGATCAAATACATCATATCTATCCATTGGTTCAAAAGATATGTCTTATTTATATGAGTAGTTGGATTTTGATGTATGCATGAGAAATTGTTATTGAGATTTGAGGATTCTCCCTAGAGAGATTAGTGGCTGTATGGGATCTTCTGTATAAGTCAGATCTACAGAAATACAGTGTTGGTATAATCAATATTTATCATTGATACTTCTTGTTAGAGTTAAGGCACATCTTATATTTGCTGGAATATGGCTAAGGGTTTTTGTGGCACATGGTTGAGAGCTTGTATTTGTGAAGTGGTTGATGTATTGAGAGGATGAATATCAGAAAGGGTTTGATGTCTAGAACATGTGAGGGTTATTATACTTGTTAATTATTACACACACTTATATGGCACATGACTAGAGAGAGATATAGATTTTTTGGGTAAAGGTTATGTATGAAGGTGCATGCACATGATACAATTACAGTCTAGATACAGTGACAGGTTGTATATCTATGTGAAAGAAGTTGCAGAGGGTCAAAAGTTTTCAGAAGAAAGAAAACCCTAGTTTTCATAAGGTATACACAGGCTGCATAACAGATAGGATGCGTACATACACAGGCTGTTGTATGTATAAGGCACATACATATGCATGTTGCAGAGCTACAAGTCGCGTATCTATTGTATACTAGTTTTCAAAGGGTATACCCAGGATGCATAACAGACAATATGTGTATATACGCAAGCTGTTGTACATATAGGGCATGTACATACGGATGTTCAGAACTTCATGTCACGTATTTGTTGTATTTGGTTGATACATGTTCAGTTGAGGTACAGATTGATTGCAGGGTAGTAGTACAGGTTGGATGCAGGTCAATGGTACATGTTTTACAATGGTATATCTCACAGTGATTTTGTGACAGTGGTTCCATCATTCTACTTCTATGTCAGGGCGGTTGGATGAGGCAAGGACAAGTGGTTGTATCCACCTTTTGGTTGTAGCTAGAGAACATAGAGGGTTGTATCCTCCTTCTGGTTGTAGTCAGAGAATTGGGGAGTTGGATCTTCCCTCATGTTGTAGCCTGAGAAACTAGGGGGTTGGAGCCTCCTTCCAGTTGCAGCTGGAAAACAAAGGAAGTTGGTGCTTCCAATGAATGGAATTCTTAAAGACATATAAGAAAAATTGTTATGTGGTTTTCTCCCACTTTGGGTTTCCACATAAAAACACCGGTGTACTGTGTATGTGTATGATTGCTCATTTTTTCATTGTTTATTTACTTTGCAACTATTGGATGATAACTCTACATTGATATAACCCTTGCATTTTGTGATTAAAAAGGATTGGATTGCTCTATTACCAATTCACCCCCCCTCTTAGTAATCCAACAACCGTCTAGCTAAAAATATTTATTTTGCCCATTCCATGACTACTCCATATTTTCTTCCATATTGGGTCTCGTGAATGAAGAGGGAGGGGCTCTTTCTGGGAAATATATCTAGCCTAATTATGATGTTAATGAAGAAAAAAGTGTTAATATAAATACATGGCATCCAAAGATACAACTAAAATTCTTATGCATCAATATATAAAATTCCTTCCCACTACAATAAAGGCTTCTTTTTAACTCATGAAAAACAATTAAATAAGGCTAGATATTCTATGTTTTTGACATTTTTGGATTTATCATCATTGAAATCTGGTTAGACAATATTTTCCAAAACTACAATTTTGGAATGAATGAAATTGTTGTTTTTAATGCATAAATGAATTCAGTGCCCTTGAATACCCCTTTTATAATTATATTGTGCAACATTAACATCTAGTATATGCAATTTCATCCATTCAAAATGATTCTTATGAGATTAGAAGCTAACAATATTTGTTTCCTTCCTATTACTTTGAGATGACAAAAAAGAAACAATTCATAACATATTTAAACTATGGCCAAACCATCACTTCACACACCCCAAGTGTAAGATCTAAAATTGAAACGTAAGTTAAAATGAACCTTGAGACATGCTTCGAGCCATTTAAATTGTACACATAAGCCTATTATGCATTATAATATTAAACAATAAATCTTGACCTTACATTGTATCGAGCCATTTACATTGTATGTGTAAGCTTATTTTATTTTTTAAGATGAACATGTATTTTTATATCATCAAAATGTCATAGTTGTACTGTTTGACAATAAAGTACATAGTGAGTTCTTGATTTCCAGAAATTGAAAATATCAAAATTTCCAGTGGTGTGCTAGAGTCTATCAGTTCATCCCTACTAAAATTTGGACTCTATTCCTCTATAAAAGGGTATATTCTAACAAATAGACCTACTAATAACATGACTCTACAATACATTTTTTTTTCATTGTGGTTTATCATGAAGACTACATTCATCGAATAATTCACATCCTGTTATTCAGGGAAAATCAAGGTATGACCAACTTACAATCATATCGGCTCAAAAGGATAACATGTCATCAAAGAAATATTTGAACCTAGGGGTGGAAAACACAAACAATTTCTCCCAACCATCCGGTCTACACTTCCTTGACACTCTACAATACATATAAAAACATATTTTCTTGGATACTTAAAGCTTTAGTTTAGTGCACACTTCTTGTTCCATTCCCAAATATGGGTTCTGAAACAACAACTATTTTTGAACTAATTTTGTTTCTTTGAAGATTGCTAAACCAATTGAAGGGAGCCTGATGATAGAAACCATATTCTAGAACCCAGATAATTCAATCAATTTAGACCCGAGCAAGAACATTTCTTCTTTTAATTTTCCAATTTCTCGTTTATCTATGCTAATAACTTCCAAAATTAATGCAAATTCCTTGTCCTTCCCGGTCTCTTGCGTTCATTTTTTCTCTACCAATATTTCCATAACTTCCTTTAGGTTGGTCATACTGACGTCCTACATATTTCCCAATCTCTTCAACTCCATAATTTCATAGAATGCACATCGACCTGGGTGCTTGCATGTCATTGCTACATAATATTTGATGCTTGGGGAACCCATTTTCCTCACAATCACTTCAATTTCACCCTTGATTCCTATGCTATTCCTTCCCTCCTCACCTTGCATGTGCTTAAATATTCCCCAATTCCAAACATTTTCTCCATGGATCTTCGAACACCCAGACGCTTTGTTCCATCCTCAAAACATATCTCTCCAATATAATGGAAAAATTACATTAACATTTATATAATTAAATATCCCATACCTTCTTGGTAGAATGATAGTCAAATAAAAGGTGGTATATATATTCCACAACAGAGTTGCATAATGCACACCTTGATGACCCTTGTATTCCTTTCTTAGCCAAATTCGTATCCATCAACAATTTTCCATGCACCTTAATCCAATAGAACACATTGACTTATGGAAGAGAGTCTATGTTCCATATGTGTTTCCGAATATTATTGTGGGGAATGTGGGAGGTCTTGTAGAAGCATAGCATAACATTGCTTGACAATGTATACATTAGCTTCCCATCCCCTCTCATCAAATTTATGACGGTCCACAAGAGCACAACCAATTAGTTTCTAAAGAAATAAGTCTAGCAGGTTATGTTGATCTCTTGAAGGAGATAATTTTTTCCAATCCATCCATATAGAATTTGCATCCCAAATTGAAATACTTGATATTTTGACAAGGCCATTATCCAAAAACCAGGTTTTTAAAGGGGATAAATCAATGATAGTTCCTAACAAAGGATTCCCTAAAATTCTATTAGACCAAATATTAATTAACTTGCCATTTATAGGAATCCAAATTAAATTGTTAGTATAGGAGATGCAATATTGCTTTACACATTTTCCAGATTGGGGAGCCTAATCGTCTTTCCAAGGGGAATCCAAGAAATATTTTTTGTTTATGAAGAAGTATTTGTTAATAAGAACTAATTTACACCAATTTGTTTCTCTTGTAACGAGTCTCCATAACATATTGGCTCCCATTGTGAGATTAATAAGAGACGGATCTTTAATGGATAACCCACCATGTTCTTTGAGCGCTCTTACTGTATTCTGGTTGATAAAATGATACTTTTTGTATTCAATTTCCCTCCTTTCCAAATAAATTTGTGGATACCTTGAGCTATCTGTTGCATAATGGTCACTGGTGCTAGCATGGATATGCATTGATATGGAGGTAATGCATACAAGACAAATTGTATCATTATAATCCTGCATGTTAGGTTCAACCAACGTGAGTCCCATTGGTGAAAATGCTTAGCCATTTTTTCTACTATCCCATACCATACTAATGAGTTTATATTACTCAATGATATTGGCATTCCTAGGTAGCTAAAAAAGTCCAAGAGGATTATTTGGAATTCTAGAATTTTGGAAATGGCTTGCAACTGCCATTTCAAGATGTTCTAACCATAGATTTGTCTCTTTCGATTATTGAATCCCCCCCTAGAGGAATTTAGGAATCTATCAAGGAATTGTTTTAATCACTTTGCAATAATAAGCGAGGCAACTCTAAATAATAGTGTATCATCTATGATCTGCAACTGATTTATTCCTTTGATTCCTCTCATATAAGTTATGCATGATATCTTCCCTATTATTATTTCATGTTCCAACTTCCTACTCAATACTTCAGCCATTTAAATGTATAGAAGATGGGAGAGGAGGAAACCTTGATGAAGACCCATTTTGGATATGAAAAAAGGTGGTGGGTCTTCCATTCACAAGAGGGGAAATCCATGGAGCACCTATACAAGCTTGAATCTAGGAAACATAGGTTTCTTCAAACTCAAATCTCAAGATAAATTTAAATACAAATGAGTGTTGCACTATGTCAAATGCAGTCTCCATGTCCATATTAATTATCATCCCCTTGTCTTTATTATCTTTCCTTGAATGGACAACTTCTTGCACTAGTATTATATTGTCCACTATTTTCCTACCCTGCATGAAGCCTCCCTGATTTTCTAAAATGAGCTTGGGTAAAACATTTTTCATTCTCGAAGCTATATCCTTGGTCAAAATTTTATATGATGAATTACATAAGGATATGGGATATAAATTTGCAAATGAGGCTAGGTTTTATTCCTTTGGGACAAGAGCCAAAAAGGAGGAATTTCTGTTGCCACCAACTTTCATTTTTCTTAAAGTGTAATTTAACATTCATTTCAAATCATACTTTATTGTTTACCAACAAGCACAAAAGAAGTGTATTGTAAAACCATTTGGCCTTGGATCTTTGTTTGGTTTAATACCCCATACTGCTTGATAGATTTCTTCCTATTGGATTTCCTAGGTTAGCACCACATTTTCTTCCATTGTAACTAAAATTGGAATGTGCTATAGAAGATATTCTTCATATTTTTGGTCTGCCTTTTCCTCCCTTGTATAACTATCCTTAAAATGTGCTCTGGATACCTCCTTTACAACATTGAATTTCTTAAAATGAGAGCCATCCTCCAAGATGATTTCTTTCATAATGCTTTTATGCCTATTTTCTTTTTCTTGTTTGTGAAAGAAGGATGCATTTTATCATCAATCTACAACCACAAATTAAAAGATTTCAATCTCCACTCCTCCTCTTCCTTACGACAGGTTGCATGGAATTTCTGGTTTAAATCTCACTCCTCTAATATTTCTTTTTTGATAATTTCTTGTGTTTCCATTTCTTTTTTTAGATTTTCCAGTTGAATTTGGTATTGCTTTCTTTCTTGATTTGACAAAAAGTATGACAATTCGAACCATTGCTTTAATGCCTTCTTTAGTACCTTTAGATTTTATTCCCATATAAAGGACATATAACCCACTATTTTTTGATTCCATGTTGCTACTATTAGGTCCAATATCACCTTTGGGTCCTGAATCCAAAGAGGATTAAATATAAAGGGATGAGACCTAGATTTTGAACATCTTCAAATACAACCTTTATGGGTTTGTAGTTTGAGATGCTCGAGGGAATAATTTTCGAGGAAATTATTTGGTCCCCCATGAAGAAATCACTATGAATTAAAAACCTATCAAATATTGCAACAACATGGCCAGTTTTGATCCTCCTATTATTCCAAGTATATATTCCTTTGAGTGGCTTAACATCAACCAAGTCCCATTATGATATTAAGTCCTCCATCTTCTTTTGCATGGGGTCCCTTTTTGTACTGCCTCCTATATTCTCTTTATTTGTGAGGATTGTGTTAAAATCCCCACCTACAATACTCCATTTATCCATCTGAATTTCTTTTTGAAGCTATAAGGATTCCCAACATGTAACCTTTTCCATGTAATGAACATGCATGTAAACGATAAATAAATTGAATAACACACATGTTGATAAATGTTGGAATCTTGTTAACATCCAATGCGACACGCAAAAGGATGACACTAATAAAAATTTTGTTGGGTCTCATATGGTGCAAATTCCCCTAGAATCTCCTCTGACATTGACTACTATACCTTCACAGGTCTTCCATTGCTGCTTACTTATTTTTAGAATGTCCTAGTCTACAAGTTTTGTCTCCTAGATTAATAGTATAGATGGCTTCAACACCCTTATTAAATATATTAAGGCTTCTATCTTGACTTTACTTCCCAACACTATACAGTTCCATGAGATCACTATCATTATTTAACTATTGCGGTTTTTGGTTCATCTCCTAAAACTTCCAATGAAGCCTGGAATTCATACTCCTAGTTTTCTTACTGATTTACTCCCCCACCCATGACATATTCAATGTTATGTTGAGTACCCATATTGAATATTTCCTTATTTGTTTCTTCCTACCTTTTCCCTTTCATTGTTCTCATTCCTAGTTTTTTTGTAGGCCTTTCTTGTGTTTTTTCTTCCTCCTCTGATTGTTGTTGTGCCTCATTTCTTGTTACAACCTTAGTTGATTGTGTAAATTATGTCTCTACTAAATGATATATTTCTTCATGGCCATAAATTACTTCACCTTTCTTTGTATCTTGCATTATATGTTCTTGACTATTTTGGAGGTGAAAGGGATGAAAAGTATGTCGAACCAAAATTGTTTATGAGAGATTTGGCTAATGATCCCTATTTTCTTCCGTCATTTTTTGTGATTCTTTGGATACGATTTCAAATCTTGAAAGGTAGGATATAAGATCATTTCTTTCTATTTCAATGAAAAATATGAATATGTTTCCTGTGAGATCCCAATCGTAGGTTTGGCAGGTATAATTCCAGAGGGTTGCTGGGACATGGATGGTGCTGAGCTCTTGGGTAATTTTTTTTATTTATTGAGCCATTTAAATTGTATGTGTAAGCTTATTATGAATTATAGTATTAAATAATAAATATTGACCTTAATTTTTACTTTTCCTTTTTAATTTTAATTTTAATTTTTATAGTGGGATCTTTTTCAACTAATGATATGAAAGACAAAATTGTTTACAAGAAAGAAGGGAGAGAAAAAATGCATTTTAGAGTTGTAAGAGAAATTCCATGGTACTACATGATAGATATATCTAATTGTTGTTTCATGCACATGCATACACACAACACATTTTGTGCATGAAGAGGAGGATGCTAAGAAAGTATGCATAGTCACCACACAAACAATCAATCTGTATTAGTAGGAGACACCATTCAATTGAATTTCCCCCCATTAGCATAAGGATCTTGGTATGTAAGGATTTATATGTTGACAAAGACCAAAGTTGACAACAAATGTGAGATAACACTTTTTTAAACAAATGCACCCACACAATCATACCATAGAGGAGAAATGAAAGGTAAATTAAGAAAGCATACTTGCATATTTTCTGTACATGTAATAAGATAAGGATATACTTATTAGAATGATGTTTCATTGATAGGTTCAACTATAAATTGCTGCTTACTAAATATAACTACACGATGACTCCAATCCCATGAAGAGTGCTTATTACAAAAAAATAGTTTGACTTCTAATTGAAAGGTATAGTTTGGTATAATCCTATGTCATAGGTAAGTACTAATAAGATAATATAATATTGGAAATCAAAGAGAAACCAACGCATAACAATAATAATGATCTAACAAATAAGTAACACTTATAATCTAGTTGAAAAAGAGCGTTAAATGGATTTGGTTTTCATAATGAAACCCTAGCAATGGCCACGCTAGGGTCTTGAATTCAACATTAGCTACACCCTTCCAAGACTCCTTCAATATGGGAGAGGTAGGAACAACCTCCTTCAAGGCTATAATCATATATTAACAACATGTGGAGCGCCTCACAACCACAACTAAAGAAACCACAATATATTGGAACCAATAGTTGCATAGCAAAAACAACAAAGAATCCATGCCAAACCAGGCCTCTCTTAGATAAGTTCCCAATCCAACCCCCATATAGTTAATTATGAAAATAATATCTTAGAATGTAAGAGTCATGAATAGTAAAGGAAAGAACTACCTCTTGAAAAATAAAATCCTACAAGATAAATTAGATATCATTCTTCTATAGGAAACCAAATGCAATTCTGAAGCCATGCTAATATAGAAAAAAAATGTTGGATTGATAGTGACATACTCATAAAGAGTTTTGAAGAGATGGAAGGAGGTATGGTCATGCTATAGAATAAATCTTGAATCACCATGACATACTTGACATTGGTAGCTAATTTCATGCCAAGAACCTTTTGAGAAAGAGGATCCAATGAGCAAAGCACCAATGTTTTTTTTTTCAAACGACATAAATCATAACTTATCAAACCATTAGGTAATCAAACCATATTTGTAAAATAATTCTATCATTTATCTTAGGCAATAACCGATTGATTTCTTGTTACTTCCTTTAAAATTTGGCAACAACGTCATTCTATTTATGTCACATGTGCATCTTTGACAATAATTATCAAAAAATATTATGAAACAATATTTAGAGAAAAAACAAAAATAAACTTTCATATCAATTAGAGGGAACTTGCAACAACAAAAAAATGACAATGGGAAATATCTTTAAAAATACATTGAAAAAATTCTACACACTAATATACAACAGGATATACTGCCTCCATGTTGAAAGAAGTGAAAAAAATAATAGAAGTAAATTATTAAAACCATTTTCTTTTCTTATATAAATTTACATGACTTCAATTGAAAATTCATGGTTTTCCCAAGAGTAGTTAATACTAAATTATCATCCACAGTGTAGTGAATATACCCAAAAAATTGGGACGCATAATCATCGATTTGGTGAAAATATTAAGAAAACCTATTATATGATGGAAAATGTTTCTATTTAGGCAAAAAACATAAGTGTATTCATAACTATAATCATAAATTAGGCTATAAGTTTTTCATTTTTCATGAAAAAATGAAAAAATTTAGCCTAAATTTCTTCCCAAAAATAGAAATTTAGCCAAATTGGAAAATTTCGCTTAAAAAAACATTGCAAAGAAAAATTACCAACATCTATGGACCACCAGACCCCCACCTTAAAGTATCCTTCCTTGATGGCCTCTAAGCATTAGGGGAAATGCTATAGGGATAACACTGGATCATTGAGGGAGAATTCAACCTCATAACATCCTTGGGAGAAAATATGGGAGGGATTACAGATTTAGGAGAAGAAAAAAAATGTTTCAAACAAGTCATTAACTCTCTCATGCTAGTGGACACACCCACTTGATATGGATTGCACACTTGGAACAAGCGAGGGGTGCCCAAAAAATAGTGGTGAGGCTGGATGGATTCTTTCTCTCAGAGGAGTTATAGAAAAAATGTTACAATGTTGCATCAGAGGTGATACCTAGCACATGATAGGACCATTGGCCCATATTCTTACAATGGGGTAGTAACAAAACCTCATGAGCCACCCCATTTAGGTTCAATAAATTTTGGATTTCCCACCCAGACTTTAAGAAAAAAATGGGGAGAAATTGAATGTGGATAACGACATCTAAGAAACCAAAATGTAAAAACTCCAGGAAAAACTCAAACAATGGAACATATAGGATTAGAGAAACATCTTCCAAGACATATAGAAACTGGAGAAAAAAATGGTTGTAATACAACAAGAAATAATGGACATATGAATGATTATATACCTCATAAAACAATATAATACCTAAGGAAAGTTAAAACAAAGTGTAACTAGCAAGAATAATGTTTATGAAAGGAAAAGTCCAAAGTTTGTTGGATTAAAGAGAGTGACAAAAATACACAATTCTTCCACCACACCACCTTGAAAAGGAGAAATCACAATAAAGCACACTTCTTACACAATTCATAAGGCACCAAATTGGGAAGCCACGACAAGATAGAATAAGAGATCACCAACTATTTTGGAAGCTTTTTCTAAGAACCTTTGAAGGACATAATTCAAGAACTGGAAGACATCCTAAAAAATATGCCCAAGCTAGTAACAAAGGAGTGAAACACTTCCCTATGCAAAAAATAACTTATGATAAGATCATAGAGGTTGTAAAAGACATGGTCTTAGGCAAGGCCCCAGGTGCATATGGGATCACACTAGAATTGTTTTGAGCCTATTGGGAAGACATTGAAACAATAGTATACAAGGTGGTAAAAGAATACAAATGTATAGGGCGACTTATCAAGGATTTTAATGCCACCTTCCTTTCCCTCATCCCAAAAGAAATCAAAACTAAATTAACATACAAGTTCTGCCCCATCTCCCTTTGTAATGTCATCTACAAGATAATCACCAAAGTTATAGTAAATCACCTCAAGCCAGTAATGTATTAGATCATCTCACCATTGCAAGGAGGATATATAAAAGGAATGCAAATCCTTGATGGAATATTAGTATCCCATGAAGCTATCCATACCTTCAGAAGCAACAAGAAGCCAAGTATTTTAATAAAAAATGACATGTCAAAATATTTTGATAGACTAAATTGGAGGTTCCTTCAAAACATCATTATGACCTTAATCTTTTTCATATCTAGATTGGACTCCAATGCCTTCTGCTTAGTTTTGGTTAATGGGTTTCCCTTGACTCCTTTTATCCCCTCTAGAGGTATAAGAAAAGGTTATCCACTATCCCCTTTTCTCTTTCTCATCATAGTTGAAGCCTTGGAATGCTCTCTTAAAGAATCAATAACCAATAACTTGATTCAAGGGCTCAACTTCTCCAATGAACAAGGAGCCCTCTTGCATATTCAATTTATAGATGACTACCTCCTTCTAGGATACTCCACCTTTGAGGAAGCCAACTCCCTTAGATGATTTTTGGACAAATTCTTGCTAGCCTTGGGTGGCCAAATCAATAATGATACATCTCATATATATTTTTAACACCAAACTAGCCATCCAGACCAATATATGTGAAATTATAGGTTTTCAATATGACACATGTTGGAGGAATCTAATCGATTAGTTGATTAGGCTAACTAGTCAAATGAGTAATGTAATACAATGAGTCAACTAAGAAGTTGAGTTAGTCAACTAACTAGGGTACTTATGGAAATCATAACTACCTCCATCTTGTAAGTTATATAAATAGAAATAAATATGATATTGTAATAGTGATGTATATATATATATATATGCTAATAAATACTACTTATTGTTGGTTCTATAGTTATTTGTTCTCTTTCTCCTTCTTTTATGTATGAAATCTTGTATATATGGTTTGATCTCACACTATTGGTAACTAGAATAACTTTATAATCCCATATATTACAACTTCAGTTCCATTGTTTGTAGTATGAATCTAGGTCAAAGACCTTGTATATTAGTTGCATGCATGCATAGATGCCAATTGAGAAGGATATTAGTGAGTGGTGGAAGAGAAAGTTGGAAAACTATTTCAATAATCACACTAGAATGGATTAAATGACCTTTACATAGGCTAGGGCATGATTTTTTACAAAAACCCATGAGAAGTTCTCAGAACCAATATTTGTGGAGAAAAAGAAGCTAGTTGAAAGACTTAGCACATGAGAAATTGAACATAAGATTAGAAATTGATGCTAAATTTGCTTAATGATGGAAACACAAATTTGTTTGAGTGGGTTGAAAATATTATTGAGGATTTTTTTGAAGAACAAGCCATTGAGGATTGCATATCCTTGGATGACATGAAGAGGATATTCTTCATTGAACTACATGACAACTTTGTTTGTTAATAGTAGTTTTATTGCACAAGTTTCTCATTGACAAAGGAGTTGGTCACAACATCGAAGCAAGACCTTCCCCGAGAACAACAATTTCCATCGACTAAAAGAAGAAGAAATAAGAGTGGAAATGATTCTTACAAAAATGAACAAGACTACTATGATCACCCTTGTTTACCAAGAGTAGACTCAGAGTTAGTGATGGGGGGGGGTAGATACTCATGAATGATTAATAAAGAAGGAACCCTAGTCAACTTGTACTTAAAATGAAGATACCAATGGGAGAAGCTAGTATGTCGAGGAACATAAATAAGGAAGAAATGAATAAGAGACAAAGCATACATATTGGACAAATAAACAAATAAAAGAACACAGAAAAACATGAAAAACTATAATCCCTCATTCGACTTGTAGAAAATTAAAAGATACAAATGGAAATGAAGAAGATCTAAGTTAAGAGAAGATGAGGACCCTCATTAATCAAGAAGAGAAGAAGGAGTGATGGAGTATCAGGTTGATAGTTTTCTAACCCTACCTGAGTTGAGCTTCAAATATTGTCTAGGTGTGGAAGAGGAAGCAACAATGATGATTCCTAAGGCTCTTGATCTAGTGAAGTGTCCAATCAATGGAATGCTAACCCTATCAAGGTCGAGGAGTGATAATTGATTTTATGTATAAGTGGAAGAAACAACGATGGAGCCTATGTTGGACGATAACTTTCAAGTTTAGAGGCCAACATGGAATCCCTACAGTTGTCAAATAAAAAAACATGGAGGTCAACAAGTTAGGACTTGCAATGATCACAACGCCAGACACAAGATGACAAAGTATTAGCATAAATGAAGTCCTTTGACAACATCTACAAATTGAAACTAATCTAACATCAATTTGGAGTCAACTATGTGAAAATGGTCAAGTCACGAATATGATATGGATCCAAATGCCACAAGAAGAAGGAAATTTATTATATATCATACCCAAGGAAAGATATAGTGACTTGTTAATGCATATTGAGGATCTCATGGGAGCACATCCCCACAATGTCGACTAAAAGTTACAATGGTCCAATTGATGAAGAAACAAGAGCATGAGGGAATATAATAGTCTAGCATAAAGATTAGGAATGCTAGGCTAAGTTAGAAGAAGAGAATTATTGGCCCTTGGTTATAGAAGAAAGCAAAGATTAAGGAAGAAAGGTGAAGTACAAACTGTGTGGAAGGCACATTGAATAAGAATGGGTCGAAGTGATCAAAGAAGTAGAAAAGAAAGAGCGAAGTAAGGGAAAACGAGCAGTTGGACGAGAAGATCGAGGAAGATAGATCATCAAGGAAAGATGGACCGTGGACAACTCAGAAAGAGGAAGAAGACGTCAATGAGTGATTTGGAGCACCTCACGAAGAAGACGAAAAGATAGGCCGGCGAAGCCCTAAAAATGTGGGTCAAGTGGACCTAGGGTTTTTTCATTTAGGGTTTTGACACTTAGGCTTCAGTCTAAGGTTGTCCGAGAGTCATTGTAATGTATAAATAAAGGTCTAGAGACCTGGGAGGGTTCGTTCGAAGTGGATTGTGTTGTTGATGTTGAGTGATTATTTTTGTTTCGTGAGGAAAGTAGTGTGTTATGAGAATATTCTTGTATTGTAAGATCTTTAGCTGGTTGCGAAGATCAACCCTGCAGCTGGGTGCACATGGAGGGGAGAGAAGAAGAGAAAGAGAGAGAGATCTACAAGCTAGGTGCACAGATAGAACTGTATGTTTTCATATAATATCAAGAAATGTAGTTCTGTGGACGTAGCCCTAGGGGGAGGGTGAACCACGTATATCTTGTTGTTATGTGTGATCGACGCTATGTTATTTTCCCTCTGTTTTATTGTTGATGAATTGATGTGATAGATATGAGATATAACTTGTGAAGTAGGTTTAAGTGAGATAAAGAATAGATAGATCTATGTGTGTTGTTGCCTTAATTCCACTTTTCATTTCCTCTAGTTGTAGACACCCGTGTCCTGCAACCCCCTATTGCTACTTCAAGTGAGAATGCATCTGCTCTGCAGGTGTTTCCGAAAGGGCCAGAAGTTACGGTTTGTTGTTGTGCTGTTAGAGTTGAGCCCTAGGTCTGCCCCTATGCCAACAAATGGTTCTGTTGCTGGGACCGAGATCTTCTTGAGGGAATATTAAGGTGGTTTCCATCAAAGACAGAGATTTAGAAGTGGATAGAAGAACAAGAAAAGGACTTCGCTGAAGCTCAGAAAAATAACCCTAGCCTTAGTACAGAAGATTGGTTGGGAAGGTATACATTTATTGATATACACGAGATTTTCTTTGGAGGAATTCATAAGGAGTTATACGAGTGGTTAGCTAGATTAGAAGATACCCAGTTCGAAATCAAATCTAGACCACTTGTGGTTTGGACGTCGAAGCTGATCAAGAAGGTCAAGAGAGTTGATAACGTCGTGTCAAGAGAAGTAGATCGCTGATTTGATAGCACCATTGGAGGGTACATTACTGATTTTTCTATCGGCAGAGTGGAGTCATATAGCCAAGCAAAGAGATATTTATTTAAGGGGCCTAGAGGAAAAAATTTACACTTTTTGAAGTTGAAGATCAAGATGCTATTGCATGAGAAGAACATCTTGAAGATACAGTAGTTGGTTTGATTGAAAAGCTAATGTTCAAGAAATCAGACAACGATAATGACATAAAGGTTGTACACACGTGCAGTGGGAGAACCTTCAGAGAGGTTCATCTGGTAAACATGTTTGACCAGATCCATCAACCACTGGCACATGATGAAGGGTTCTACAGTGGAGAAGAAGAAGAGTTATTGAACGAGGAACATTCAAAGTTCGCTAGGGTAGAGGAAGAAAAGACTAAAGAACCCCACCGAGAAGAATCAAAAACTTCAGGAACTACGTCGGCTGTCGAAGTAAGTACTATTACTCCTTCTGTTGTTTTAGCAGTGTTAAGTAACCAGAGTAGCCTGAGCTATCAAAGCACTCAAAGCACTGTTACCAATAGTGCAGTACATAATTAGTCAAGAAACCTAAGAAGATATATGGCAGATGAAATGAGGATGCCTGTCTTTAGAGGAGATGGATATGAAGATCTTGATCACCAGTGGTTTTTATGTGAAGCTGTATGGAGCATCAAGAAAGTCAGTGACGAAGCTGTTAAGAGAGATCAATTTAGTACTACCTTGAGAGACCACACACTTAGATGGTACATGAAGTTTGTTAAAGGAGTTGCACAACCTAAACTGCTAAATGATATCAAGACTACATTGAGTGAAGAATTCAAGAAACCCAAGTCGGAGTCGTAGTGCATTACATAATTGAAAAAAATCAAGTAGAGATTAGCTAAACCTATTTGGGAGTTTGATCAGAGGTTTAAGACCTTGATAGGACGCTTGATTTTTCAGATCCCAGACGAGCAAAACAAGGAATGGTTCATTGCTTCCCTCCTACCACACATCAGAGTTCCTCTGATGAAACTGAAGGTTGCTTCACAGGCTGAGGCATTGGAGATCGCCATGAAGCTAGAATCAACCCCTTTTAGAGAATCCAACTCAGGTATGAGTCAAATTTTGAGTCAGCTAACTAGCTTATCTTTGCAGGTCAAAGATATGAAGAAAGATGAGGGAAAAGATAAAAGAGAAGACATCTGGTGTATCAGATGAAAATTAGAGGGCCATGAAAAGGAGAACTGCCCCCTGTTTAATGAATACTTGGCCTCTGGAGCTCTAAACCCTTTGAAGTAGGTTACTCTACCTCAATGTGAGGTATGTAGAAATAGACATCGCCCTGGTGAATGCTATTACATGAAAAAATATGTCCAGACACCTACCAATATTTACTGGACATTCTGTAAGTCTATGGGGCATGATGAGAAGGATTGTAGGGCTTATGACCTATTGCATGAAAGGTCAAGAGGTACATATAGAATTCAAGGAGAGATGTAGCAGGAGGAAAATGCTATGCAGTTCAATTCTCTAGGAAGAGGAAACTTCAACTCTCGTGGTGGATTCAAGGGAAGAGGATGAGGAGGAGGCATGGGTCGAGGTCGAGGTCAGATCATTTGTTATAACTGTGCACATCCAGGCCACTTGGAAAGGGACTGTCAAAACCCTTGTACCACTTGCAGTTACTGCAATTCATTTGAACATGTTATTGAAGATTTCCCAGTGCTATTAGAAACAATTCAGGAAAGATGGGGAGGAAACCAATAAGTACAAATAATCTCAGTGGAACCTCACGGAGAGGATCCCAGAGTCGCTGTCATCACTAGAGGAGGTGCTATTACAGGAGAAGACAGGGTGACTCCAGGGAAGACTACAAAATAATCAAGGGTTAGAAAAGCTGTAGAGAAGCCACAAGTGTTTGATCCGAGGAAAGAAAAGTAGACATTTGAAGAAGCAATAAGAGAATTTGGAAGAGATCAGGCTTATTCATCAAAGATACAACCAGAAGTGAGAGAATGTGGAATTACTCTAGCATTTGATCAGTCTGCCTCACCCGGAGAAGGAAAAGAGGTAAGAAAGCTTATGGAATTCTTATGTACTTGCATTAATTTGATTAAGGATGAAAGAGCTGTGCAATAATTACAATACTTGATCATACAATATGAGATAGGGAGGGTAGATCCTCTGCTAAATAAAGTAGTACATAAAATATCTAGGAAGAGAAGGAAAAACAAGGAACTACAACTTAATGCCCATATTGGGGACTACGACATAAATTATGTGGTCCTCAACTTGGGATCATAAGTCAATGTTATGACGAAGCAGACCTGGGCACTGATGGGAAAACCTAAGTTGATTTACTCCCCTATCAGGCTCAGGATGACTAATCAGTAGGCAGTGAGTCCCTTTGGAAGACTAGAGCATGTTCTTGTTGACATCGACGGGGTAAGGATGTTTTTGAACTTTGAGGTGATTGAGATAGTTGATGATAGTTGTCCTTATCCTACGCTGTTAGGCATTGATTGTGATTTCAAAAATTCCTCTATTGTTGAATTAAAGGAAAGAAGAATGACATTTGAAGGTGATGGCCTTAGGGTCATTGCACCTATAGATCTTGATGAAGGTCATAGATACACATAACCCATCAAAGAAGAAGACCACACATACGAGCTAGAAAATATATGCAAATTGAAAACAAGACAACAAGATTACATTAATCCTACGTCAGATGGGAATTTGAGCTGGAAAAGTGACAACACATGCTCATTAGATTCAAAAGAAGCACTAGAGAATTGGCAGAAAAAAATGTATGAAGTTTCTGTGTGGAGGTGTGCCATATTGACCAAGGAATTTCACTAGATTGGCACAGAAGTAAGCAATCTGCCCACATTTGATGGTTTAAATCATTTAGAAACATTCTTGTTGGAAATTGAAGAAATTGTACTAGTACAACATCGACTATTGGCACTAGATGAAGCCTTGAAAACAATGCCAACAAGATGGTGGGGAACACACAAGAAGAACATCGCAGAGTGGATGCAATGTCACACTTTTATGACTGTGCATTTTTCAAACCAAGTCGAAAGGTGCGAAGTTCGATACACAGGTCAAAGCTGTTCGAAGGACCATGTGCAAAGTTGTGAGAAGACCTGGAGAAACATTCCTCAGGAGTAGTGGGTGCATAAATTCATTAACACTTTGGACACAATGCTTATCAATTGGTATCTTCAAGAAGAACTGTGCCTCACCACTTCCAATTGGTACAATATGAATCAGAGCTTTGTAGCTACATTTCTATTTGAAAGTCAGTACCCCACAGTAGACCAAGATTTACAATTTGTAAGACAACAATTCTTTGAGGAGGCACCTAACCTCTCTTTGGAGCAAGAAGAGGATGAATGGACTGGACCTCTTCAGAAATTGCAAGGCTGTTACAATATCAATGTGGATGAAGACGATGATCCTAAGAATGTGAACATCGAAGAAACTGAAGGGCATAGAGACATAGAAGGACTAGGGGTTGAAATACCCTTCATTGGACAACCAATCAAAATCAAGAAAGTTAATATTGGGACAGAGCAAGCACCTAAGCTCGCAAACATTGGAGATTATTGGGATGATGCCACTATTGATAAGATCACAAAATTACTGCATGAATATCATGACTTGTTGCCAACCAAGTTCATAGACATGAAGGTCATTAAAGGGCCCGTGGGAGAAATGAATATCCCCTTGAAACTAGATGTAAGGCCATTCAAGCAGAGACCCTACAGACTGAATCCAAAATATAAGCAGAAAGTCAAGATTGAATTAGACAGAATGTTGGAAGCAGGAATCATATAACCTGTTGAAGAATCAGAATGGATTATCCCTATGGTGGTCCAGGATAAGAAGACAAGAGAGATCCAAATCTATGTAGATTTAAGAAAGATGAACAATGCATGCTTACATGATCCATTCTGTACACCATTTACTGATGAAGTGTTAGATGATGTGGGAGGACAAGAAGTTTACTCCTTCACAGATGGATTTTAAGGTTATCACCAGATCATGATTTCTAAGGAAGATCACCATAAGACCACATTTTCAATAGAATGGGGTTCTTTCTAGTACACAATGATGCCAGATTGAAGAATGCACTAGCCATATTTTCTAGGGTGGTGGTCGAAGCATTCAAGGAATTTTTACATAAATTTTTGGAAGCATATTTTGATGATTGGACTGTTTTTAGCTTATTGAAAAATCATATTGAATGTTTAATACTAATGTTGGATAAGTGAAGGCAATGTCAGATTTCCCTAAACCTGAATAAGTGTATCTTCTTTTCACCCTTTGGAGTGATGATAGGCCATGTTGTGTGTAAGTAAGGGTTGCTGGTAGATCCTTCCAAGATTGCCATCATTGTTGATCTACCCCCTCCTACTTCGGTTAGACAGTTGCGCACTACGTTGGGACATACTGGATGCTACAGAAAGTTCATCAAGGGATATGCATAGATAACAACACCCATGGAAAATATTTTAAAGAAATATTTTCAGTTTCAATGGTCCGAGCAATGTCAGCAGAGCTTCGACACACTAAAACATAAAATGGTCACTGCGCCTATTTTGGTTTTCCAAGATTGGAGTATGGAATTCCATGTGCACGTCGATGCATCATCTATTGCATTAGGAGAAGTGTTAGCACATTTAGGAGTAGAATACATTGACCATCTGTTATCCTTTGCTAGCAGGAAGCTATCTACAACTGAGATAAATTACACTACCACTAAGAGAGAAGGTTTAGCCATGGTGTACGTGCTGCAGAAGTTTCAACACTAATTGTTGGGAGGACATTTTAACATGTTCACTTATCACTCTGAGTTGAAATACCTTGTCAACAAACCAGTGTTGGGGGGAATAATAATGCAAATGGCTATTGTTATTCCATGAATACGATTTTGAGATTGTGGTCAAGCCAGGAAGAATGAACAAGGGACCTGACCACTTGTCTAGGTTAGAGCATGGAGAGGAACCTACTAGTCTGGAGGATACACTACTAGATGTACAGTTGCTGTCCATCAGGAAAGTCGATGATCACTTCACCGAGATAGTTTAGTTCCTATCCATAGGAATGGCACCTCACGAATATACAATTATTCAGAAGAAACAACTGGTAGTTCTTGCTGTAGATTTTTCACTTATAGCTAGACATCTATATAATATGGGACCTAATGAGATATTGATGAGATGCGTTATGGAGGTAGAATGACCAATGATTCTGGTAGAGGCACATGAAGGCATTGCAAGAGGACATTATGCAGGAAAATAAACAACATTGAAGGTTCTCAGAGCTGGCCTTTAGTGGCCTATTTTACATAAGGATGCTAATGAATACTACGGAGCCTTCAATGTATGCCAAAGAATTGGGAAACCTTCCAGAAGAGATGAGATGCCTTTAGCACCACAAATAACTTTACAGGCATTTGAGAAATGGGCCATTGACTTTGTGGGACCTATCAACCCACCAGGAAAGCACACATGAGCTCGATACCGTATCACTGCGACAGAGTATTTGACCAGATGGGCAGAAGTAAGAGCAGTTAAGGACTATAGTGCAACTACAGCTGCATGATTCATATTTGATGATATCATAACCAGGTTTGGATGCCCAAAGATTCTTATGAGCGATCAAGGAACACATTTTATTAGCAATATTATTGAAGCCTTGACTCAGGAATTTGAAGTTCACCACCTGAAGATAACCCCATACCACCCACAAGAGAATGGTACAGTCGAAGCTTTCAATAAGATTTTAGAGACAACGTTGACGAAGATTTGTAATGCAAACATAGATGATTGGGATTTGAGAGTGCCAACAATACTATGGGCATATCGAACCACTTGCAAGAAGCTGATAATGCAGACTCCCTTTAAGTTATTTTATGGTATGGAAGCAGTGGTACCTATGGAATATTTGGTTCCTAGTTTAAGAATTGCAACATTCACGGATATGGACGACACTGGCGCTATTCAAAACAGGCTTGCACAGTTGGCAGAACTAGAGGAAGATAGGTTTATTGCAGGATTCCATCAACAGGTACAGAAGGAACGAGAGAAGGCCTGTCATGACAGACATATCAAGAGGAAAGCATTCAAACAAGAAGATTTGGTATTGTTATATGAAAACAAGTTCATGAAGCATCCAAGGAAGTTCTAGACACATTATCTTGGGCCATATGAGGTTACCTTTGTTACAGAAGGAGGAGTTGCGTAATTGAAGACTCTGAATGGAGAATGGAAAGAAGGTTTGGTAAATGGGAGCCGATTGAAATTGTACTATGACAAACAGATGCCTCACAACTCTCAGTAAAAGAATAAGAGGAAGGGTCTAGGTACCAGGTGTAGTTGAAACTGGGTACCAGGCAAAAAAAATATAGTCTACACACAGTGGGGAGGGATAGAGTAGAAAGAACAGGCTGCTCTGCACAGTCTGAAGTCAAAGTGAAACAAAAGGTTCAAACCTGCAGTGCCTCGGGACGAGTCACATGTGAGTGTTGGGGGCTTGTTGGCCCTTGGTTATGTAAGAAAGCGAATATTAAGGAAGAAAGGCGAAGTACGAACTGCGCGGAAGGCACAGTGACTGAGAATGGGTCGAAGTGATCAAAGAAGCAGAAAAGAAGGAGCGAAGTAAGGGAAAACGAGCTGTTAGACGAGAAGATCAAGGAAGACAGATCAACAAGGAAAGGCAGTTCATGGACAAATCAAAAAGCGAAAGAAGACGTCAATGAGTGCTTTGGAGCACCTTGCGGAGAAGATGAAAAGATAGGCTGGCGAAGCCCTGAAAACACGGGTCAAGTAGACCTAGGGTTTTAGATACCTATGGTTTTGACATTTAGGGTTTTGACACTTAGGCTTCGATATAAGGTTGTCTGAGAGTCATTGTAATGTACAAATAAAGGTCTAAAAGATCTGGGAGGGTTCGTTCAAAGTGGATTGTGTTGTTGATGTTGAGTGATAATTGGAAAGTAGTGTGTTGCGAGAATATTCTTGTATTGTAAGATCTTCAGCTGGGTGCGAAGATCAACCTTGTAGCTAGGTGCACAGGGAGGGGAGAGAAGAAGAGAAAGAGAGAGAGATATGCAAGCTAGGTGCACAGATAGAACTGCATGTTTTCATATAATATCAAGAAACACATTTATGTGGATCTAGTCCTAGGGAGAGGGTTAACCACGTATATCTTGTTGTTATGTGTGATTGACGTTGTGTTATTTACCCTCTACTGTATTGTTGATGCATTGTTGATGCATTGTTGTGATAGATCTGAGATATAACTTGCGAAGTAGGTTTAAGCGAGATAAAGAATAGATAGATCTCTGTGTGTTGTTGCCTTGGTTCCACTTTGAATTTCCTCTGGTTGTAGACACCTGTGTCCTACAACCCCCTATTGCTACTTCGGGTGAGATTGCATCTACTCCACAGGTGTTGCCGAAAGGGCCAGTAGTTAGGGCTTGTTCGTGCACTGTTATAGTTGAACCCTGGGTCTTCCCCTGTTCCAACAAGAACAAACGATACAATCAATAACATAGCAACCAAGATCCATTGGTCAAAAGTTTGAAGCAATCGATTCCTAAAAGACCACCAACGCCACCATCAAGTCAATGGGTGACAAAAATATGGAAATTATTAATTTTGGAAACCTTCCCCAATCTAAGGGTGAAAAAGACCCAAAAAGACACTAGTTCATCTACGAGAAGGCATGGGATGCCATGGATGTCACTAATAAAGTCAAACAAATGACATAATTTTCTAGTGCAGTTAGAAGAAGAACACTTACATGGTTTATGAATTTTCTAAAAAAACACAATAAAACCAATGATGGGATCAAGAGTGGATTTTTTTCATTCTTCAAGACTCAAGATGTTAAGCATCTTACATCCTAAAATCTCAAGGAAATTAAAAAAATGCAAAACAAGTTGGTAAAGGACCACAAGAAAATATTTAAGGATTTGTTTAAGAAGATTCCTTGCACTATTGATATTGAGCTTCGACTACAATGGTTTGTTGTTGGTATACTACAAAACATCAGGGCACCTAATCAAAACATACAAAGAAACCCTAAAGAAGGCCCAACAAATTAAAACCAATGGGGATTGGATGAGCTTGTCGATAAACACAAAATTAGAAGAAAAATTGAAGATAATGCAAAAATCAGTGTGAGACCTTACAATGCAGACAAGGAGATTAGATATATGGTGTACTACATGCATGATTGAAGAACACATAAAGGAATATTGTAAATATAGAGAATTCACTGATATACACAAATATGTTAGAAAGATTGAAGTTGAGTATTAATATGAAATCTATTAGGCAATAATGAACCATAATACAAAGGAGTGTCCCCACAATTTAAAAAATACAAAGAAAAAGTGTTGTTCCATCTATGAAGACAATACACACAATATGGATAAATGTCAACACAATAGAAGAAACGACCCTGACTCCCACACATATCATAAAAAATCATCATATCAAAACTAGAGTTCACAATATATAAAAGGGGTTGGTGACTATCCAAGAAGAGGTAGCTATGGTGGAAGAAGAGGAGATGGAGGTGGATATTATAGAAGGTTTTGCTTTACCTACTATAAGGATGACCACCTTATTCCCGAATTCCCCTTGAAAGATAAAATTGATTTAAATTTTCGCAACAATTGTGGGGTAGGAGATCATTCCTTAGAAGTTTTCCTGATAATACTAGAGAAAACAAGGAATAAGAGAAATGACAATCTTTTGCAAAGAATCCCTAAACATGAAGCATTGAATTCCAGGAATCTAAATTTGGTCCCCATATTGGGAGAAAGAGAAAGGTAGGGTTCACTTTTGCAAAGAACCCCTCAAATCAAACTTGGAAAGAAAGAAAATAACGTAAACTTATAACTAATGAGAACAAATATTAATGAGGCCATAGACATATTTATAAAATTGGTTGAAGAGGATTAATTTTCAATACTTTAGATGTAAAAGGCTAGAAAAGGAGAAAAGTGCTATTTTAGATGATTTTTTGGATTTACTAAGTGAGGAAGAATTTGTATCAAGGTTCATTAAATTAACAAAATAATGAAGAATTGTAAGGATGGAGGAAAAATTGTGAAGAATATATGTGTTATGAGGAAAATCTCTCTATGGCATGGGGTAAAACACAACAGATAGAATGGCATGCATAAATCAACTGTAATCCCAAGTATGATATATAAATGGAATGCTAACAAGACAAGGTCAATAGCCTACCTTGTTCAGATGTTCGATGAAGACCTCCATTGAGCACACAACTCAAAGATTTATACCAACAACTTGCCCTCAACAACCAAGATACACAAGCATATGGTGATAATATATAATGTTAGGATATATATTAGCATAATCCATTAACATACATGACAAATATGCCCATGGAATAATAATTCAAATATTTGCAAGATATCAATTGGATGAGAAAATAGTATTTTTATTAAAATAATTAACAGAAGTATATAGGTGAATTTTTTTTGTAACGACACATATGAGAAACGAGAAACTAAGTCCCTCCAGTTGGGCCTCCACCACTTCAATCATCCACCAAAGACAAGCTCATATAAAGGATATAATGAGGTTCTCTATCACAAAGAAGGAAGATCTTGGGGGCTGAACAATGAGTTTAGACTTTCAAGGATAAAGGGATGCATACTTAATATGAAGTGAAATTTCTCCAGAGTATCTTTTCTCTAAAAAGTTGAATTCTCTCCTCCTCCAAGGCTTGGATATGGCTTAATTTATAGCCTTTAAATGGAATTGAAGGTTCGATTCAGAGCATTTCCAGTATAGGAAAGGTCAAGGATCATGGATCTTGTGACGTGACATGGAAACCCGACATAATTTTTAATTTTCAGCACCAAACCCTATGTATGTGGGCTGTAGTGGAGAAAGCAACGTATACAATTGTTTTCTAACTGGTAGGGTGCGCATATGTGGAAAATGTGATTTTTTGGCTCTGGAAGATACAAAAGGGGACTTCAAGTTTGCATAGGGAAATGGAAAGGCCATCCAAGAAAGTTGCATGGGGTGAGGACAAATTTTCTATAACAGATGACCCCTAATGTGTGAGGTCAGAGGAGTATCTTCGATGGTCATAATACATTATAATTACCAAAAGTGGAGTAATGGAGAATTGAAGTCCCCTTTTGTACCTTCTAGAGACAAGAAAACACATTTTTCCACATATACGTGTTGGACATATTGTCATTGATGTGTTGTCGTTGATGTCAACAGTCGAAGATCATTGCAATGTGACAATGAGTTTTTATGATGAATTGTCATTGATAAAAACAAGGGGAAGAAGAACATTATTAATCGAAGCTCAGAAGAGATGACGCACATGAGCCGTTCGATAAGGAATCATAGATCCTTGTACAAAAGCAATAACGAAGTAACAAATCACAAGGAATTCGAAGCTCAGAAGGGAAAGTGAATTAACACTATCGGGATCAAATTCCAAACATATCAATGATATTGATTAGTTATAATTAAAGTACAAAATGAAAAATATTATAAGGGAAAACACATTGCAGAAAACACGATCAGGATTGAAATCCCCCCAATAAAAATGCAAAATAATCGAGGGAGAATCCCATCCACTGATGTAGATTTCAGGACAAACTAGGATCGTTAGATGAATTCAACTTGCTCGAGGTCTAATCGAGGAATATTACTTTGGGATATTTGGGAAATGGGAGTGTATAAACCAAAGTCCCAAAACACCGGAATGAACTGATCACAGACGTTGGATCAAGGATTTAAATGAATCTACGACTGTTAGATCCAGGAGGAGGACATGTGCCACATCAGGAGATCCATGTCATCATACCATGTCAACAAGGACATGTGGTGAAATCATATGGTGACAAGTGTCTAGGTCCAGTTGACACTTTAGGTTATGTAAGTCATGAATCTAGGTGACATGTGGTAGCCACTCGGGCAGTGCCAAGTCATTAGTGATGTCAGCAAGTTACGTCACTCCAAGAGTTTGTCCTTCGGGGAAAACCAACAACTACCTGAAGAGCCGAAGGCCAAATTCAATGTAAACAATTGATCTAATATCCTCTCGATTTTCACATGGCCTTCAGATCAGGAGACAGTCAACTCCGGTGATAACCACTCCGATGGAAATAAGACAAGAACATATGAAATTACCCAGACCGTCGAATTCCCGAAGTGAACGAGAACTATCCACCCAACGGTTGATCAAGTCATGGCCACCGATTTTTTTGAGACCTATGGACAATCTAGGATCATCCATCTATGGAAGAAAAAATATCAACCTTCTGTTCTACTTCGTCGAAATTTACTCCGGGAGGTTGAATGATTGCAGAGGCTAGAAGTCCTGAAGTAAAAAATGGCCGTCCATATCAATGTTTGATTAATTCATAGCCATTGGATTAAGTAGTGAAATGTGACATAAGCACCCCCATGTTGATCACTTCAGTGTTGACCAACTCCGATGGAAATTGGAACATCAATTACCCAGAACTCCGAACTCTCGGTGTGCCGAAGCTCTAAAGTAAGATCTGACCATTCGTCAAGAAGGAAGATTCACGATTGAGATTTCTAGTAGAACAAACAATTGGAATGGTTAATCCCATGGTCCTATCTCTTGGAAATGTTGAGGTTATCAAGCATAAAGTGATAATAAGAACTTCGATGAAATTTGCTCCGGAAGAGTTAAACGAATGCAACGACTAGGGTCTCGAAGCAACGAAGTTTTGAAGTAAACAAGAACCGCCCATCTCATCATGAAATTAAAACATGATCGTTGATATTGATAAGTGATCAAGCACTTTATTGGCCTAGCATCTGGTCACCAATTGCGGTCGTATGGAATAAATGAATAAGGGTGAAAGAAAAGGAAACACTTAATTTGATAAAAACCCGTGGTTTTACGCATATGGTCACATGTAAAATGTTTGAAGAAAGTGCCTCTTCAGAATTCAATTTATGCAATATTTACAGAGACATGGAATTGAGTTAAAAATGAAATCGATCCACATCTGTGATCGATTTATGAAAAGCACTCTCACTAAATTAAAATCCTTCACGATA
>JASDQU011101317.1:0-30232 GCA_032191745.1 Picea mariana | reverse complement strand
AAACAAAACCTAGCCATTGACTGTCTGGAGGGCATGTGGCACCAGATCGTGGAGTTCATAAGGAAGTACTTTGGAAGAAAGGGGGTGCAGAAGGTGGAATAACTCCCAAATTCGCAGGGAGCCAGAGCATATTTGGGTCATCCATTGGTAAGGACATGTGTCACGTGATTATGCACTCTGGAGCATAAGTACTCAGGAAGAATTGAGGAGTGGAGGTGCAAGAACTCCTGAAGGGATGGGAGTCGAAGTAGATCTAGACCGTCCAAGCTGAGAGGACATGTGTCAATAGATCTTGCAGTTCAGAGAAAAGGATAAAGAAATGTGTCAAGGTAAGTAAAAAGATCCCAAAGGGTCCAGAGCCAAAGAAATATCGACCGTCAATCGGGAAGAGATATGTGGCAGTAGATTATTAACTTCGGAGGAGAGCCACTTCGGAAGATTTGAATTTTGGTTCTTTGTAAATCCCTGAATCTAGGAGAAGTGGAGGAGATATCAACCGTCCATCAGTTGGAGACATGTGGCATTATATCTCGTACTTCATAGGTCATACACTTCGGAGGAAAGTGGAATTGGGTGGCATGAAAACTCTCGAAGGCCAGAGCGCTGGAGTCTATCCAAGTTATCCATCGGAAGTGGATAGGTGTCAACAGATTGCGTAATTCAGAGGTTTGTCACTACGAAGGATTCGCATGGTGGTTGGTCTAGAATTTTTCGAAGCATTGGAGCTTGGAGTTTTCATGGACCGTTGATCTATGAGGCGACGCGTGGAGGATGGAGGTTCACTACGTTGGAAAGTCACTACAGAAGAATTAGTGACACGAGAAGTGAAAACACCCAGATCTCGAAGCTCCGAAGAGCCCTTTGAGTAGGCGCCTAGTCCTTGCCCAAGGTCACAAGAAAGGAGACGGGCCTAGTGGAAGGAGCTAGTGCTCGCTAGTTTAAAATTTCCAAGAACGTCAGGAAAAGTGATGAAGACCCCCTATCTCTCTGAAGGGCTGCACGACATCCCGGTCAGGATCTTTTGGTTCCAGAGCTGAAATGGCTCTTTTGATTCCAAACTGGAACCGTTTGAACAAACACACAGGTCCCTCACTAATGCTCGGTTGGCTTTTCCAAGTGCCAAGTGTGAGCTCCCATTGCACACGACCAAGAACCGTGACCTCCGACTAGGCTCAGGTTCCAGCGCCTATTCCTTCGGGTTTCATGTTTTGCGAAATTAGGGTATAAGGGGTATCCCTGCTCTTTGGAATCCCCAGTTGCCAAAATACTGAAATCCCAATGACCTGAGATCTATGGCTCAGATCTCTCTCTCGGATCGACGGACACGCTTATTTCAGCATTTCTCTTTTCGTGAAATCAGGGTACAAGGGATATCCCTGCTCCTTGGAATCCCCGATTGCCAAAATGTCGAAATCTCGATGACCCGAGATCTACGGTCCATGCCCAACCTCGCTATTTCGCTATTTCACGATTTGGGGTTTTGGGAGAGAAGGACCTCTATCCCCGCTCCTTGGAATCCCCGGTTTCTGAAATGATGGAATCTCGATGACCCGAGATCTACAGTCCATGTCCAACCTCGCTATTTCACTATTTTGTGATTCGGGGTTTTGGAAGACAAGGGCCTCTGTCCCTGATCCTTGGAGTCCCCAGTTGCCGAAATGCTGAAATATCTTGGCGTTCAATCAATGGCTCACAATAATCCCTGAGATCTATGGTCCACGTCCAACCTCACTATTTCACGATTCGGGGTTTTGGGAGACAAGGGGCTCTATCCTTCCAACTCACGATACTTGAAATCGCGATGTGGACCAACGGTATAGATCTGCCTGTGATCGATGGTTTCTATCACTCCTAAGCTTTGGACGTCAAGAAGCCCTCGCTGCTAACCTCCTCGTAGCTCCACCTTATCCAATCGCATGCGGGGTTTCAACGTTTCTCCTCGAGGACTTTCCATTGTCCATTCAGATCTCCGAGATTCACCCTCATCGCTAACCTCCTCGCAGTTCCACCTTATCCAAAAACTTGTGGGGTTTCAATGTTTCTCCTCGAGAGATTTTACTCGCTTCAGAATTAGAATATTTTCTAAGTCTTCGAAGACTCGGTCTTTGCTTCTTCCTAGGAGATGTGTTTTTCTGTGTCTCGATAATGCTTCTCTGAAACGCTATTCCTCTTGAGCTTCACCTTGTGTAGGCCTCGAATTCCCGCACACTCCTTGCGTCTAAGGGATTTTGATAACTCGGATCCAAGGGGTTTCTCACAGAGAGATTCTTCCTGATCTCCTGGTGTACTCTCGTCACTCGATGCACACCTTGCAGAGCTTCAATGAAGAGAAACAATTGAAACTGAAAAACTCACAGTCACCATTTCATTCACTTGTTTATGGGACACAAGAATAACAGAAAAGACAGGAAAATGTAAACACAATTGCACAAAACACATTTGGATCAATTTTCCCTCTTGTTATATTCACAAGTGCCCAATGGCTACAAAATACATTGAAATTAAAGTAACTCAAAGACTGAGATCTCCTGCTAACTTGCAGCTCTCCCTTACAGTTGATTTCTCTCTGTGTTGCAGCTAACCCCAACTGGGCATACAAAATTCTACTTAACTGAAAAAGATTTCTAGGGTTTCCCCTGGCTACTTTCCTACTCTAAAATTCATCCTACGCTATCTTAGTTCAGTCGCATTCCAGAGCTGTAGTGGAAACTCCTGCTCTATTTACGATTTTCAAAATGTGCCTCAAAGGGTAAAATTCAGCACTGGTTCAAGCGTGCCTCTAAAGGTAAATTCCAGCACTGAGTGAAGGTGGATTTCAAAATCAGTTGTAACTGTCCATGTTGAAGTTATGGAAGAACTCTGACGTGTTGAGAGGTTCCACCTCTACGTGCTTGCCAACGATGCTCCTCCATCATACTCCCCTTGACAAACATTCATGGACCCCTGTCCATGAGCTCCTCTACTGAATTTCCCTGCTTCCGGATAGCAGCTTCGTTTTCCCAACTGGCATTTTCTATTGGGTGTCCCTTCCATTTGAACAAATATTCAAAATAAGTCTTCCTCCTGGTCTTCTTGCCAATCCTCTGATCAACGATTTTCTCCATCTGCAGCTTTTCTGCCACAGACATCTCTTTCTCCCACTGAACTTTTCCTTGAGCTTCTGACCCTTCCATTTCATCTTTCCTGTATGGATACAGGTCTGAAACATTGAATATGGGTGAAATTCCCACACCATTTGGTAGCTCAATCTCATAGGCGTTTGCATCAAACTTCCTCAACATATTACAGGGTCCTATCTTTTTCATCTTCAACTTGTTGTATGTTCCCCTAGGGAATCTTTCCTTCCTGAGATGTGCTAAAACCTTATCTCCTACTTCAAATTGAAGGTCCCTGCGATGTTGATCAGCTTTGTGATTGTATTTCTAATTAGAACTCTCCAACTGTCCTTTCATCTGGCTATGGAGTCGCTCCATCTCCGCAGCAAAATCCTCTGCTCCAGCGCTCCTGATCTCACCCTGTTCCAAGTCTCTCAACTCAGACACTCCCCTGGGTTGCATTCCATAGAGTATTTGGAATGGGCTCCTTCCAGTGCTCCTATTTGGTGAGTCATTGCATGCAAGTTCTGCTTGTGGTAGAAACTGATCCCACTGGTTATGATGTTAAGTAACTAGACTCCTTAATAAATTCCCCAAACTTCTATTTACCACTTCAGTCTGCCCATCTGTTTGAGGGTGATAAGCTGAGTTGAAGGACAAATTCATCCCCATATTCTTCCACAACGTCCTCCAAAAGTGACCAACAAATTTTGTGTCTTTGTCTGAGACAATGCTCCTGGGTAGGCCATGAAGTCTCACAACTTCTTTGAAAAATAGATTTGCAACATGCGTTGCATCACTGGTCTTCTGGCACGGGATGAAATGTGCCATCTTTGAAAATCTATCCACCACCACAAATATGGAATTGAATCCTCTTTGTGTTCTTGGAAATCCCAACACAAAATCCATGCTTATTTCATCCCAAGGCCTCTTTGGTATTGGCAATGGTTGATACAACCTAGTGTTCTGTCTTTTCCCCTTAGCATGCTGGCAGATTCTACATGTGTTCACAAACTTTATCACTTCTATTCTCATACCTGGCCAATAGTATGAGTTGCTCAACTGTGAAAACGTTTTATGATGGCTGAAATGTCTAGCCAATCCTCCGCTGTGTTTTTCCTTTAGAAGATTATCCCTTATTGAGCATTTTGGTATGCACAACTGATGTCCTCTGAACAACAGTCTTTCCCGAATCATGTATTCTTTCCACTGACTTCTATCTCTCAACATAGGATTAGCACATGCCTCATATGCCTTCTTGAAATCTATATCATCATGATACATGTTCTTAAGGTGTTCAAACCCCAAGGTCTTCACCTAGAATTCCTGCATGATCAAACATCTCCTGCTTAACGCATCAACAACCTTGTTAGCATTCCCAACAATATGTTTTATAACAAAAGTAAAATTTTACATAAATTCAACCCATTTTGCATGCCTCTGGTTCAATTTTCCCTATTTGGTTATGAATTGTAAAGCTTGGTTATCGTTGTACAAGACAAATTCTTGCGAGACAAGATAATGCCTCCATTTCTTCAAATCTTGAATTATGGCATAAAACTCTGTATCATATGTGGAGTATTTCTTCTTAGTCTCATTCAGCTTCTTGCTGAAATAGGCAACAGGTCTATTGTCCTGACTCAGAACTGCTCCTATTGCAACTCCACTTGCATCACATCTTACTTGAAATGTCTTCCCAAAATTTGGCAAGACAAGAATTGGTCATTCTGTTATCTTCTCCTTCAGTATATTGAAGCTCCTTTCAGCCTCCTCTGTCCATTTAAAATATTTGTGCTTCTTCTTCACTGTATCCATCATGGGTGCACAAATCTCACTGAAGTCTCTAATGAACTTTCTATAAAAACTTGCTAAACCATGAAACCTCCTTACCTCAAACATGCTCCTTGGTGACGGCCACTCCCTGATCACTTTCACCTTCTCTGGATCCATCTTCAGTTCATTCGAAGAGATCACGAAACCCAAATAAATGAGTTCTGTCTTCATAAAACAGGACTTCTTCAAATTGATCAACAACTTCTCTTGCCGTAGCCTCCTCATTACTAGCGTTAGGTGCCTCAAATGCTCCTCTTTAGTCCTGCTAAAGATCAGTATATCATCCAGATATACAACCATGAAATTTCCAATTAAATATTTTAGAATTTCATTCATCAACCTCATAAAAGTACTTTGGACATTTGTTAAGCCAAATGGCATAACCAACCACTCATATAGACCTTCGTTAGTCTTAAAGGTTGTTTTTCATTCATCACCTTCTCTCATTCTAATCTGGTGATATCCACTTTTCAGATCTATCTTAGAAAAGAAATTTTCTCCACTTAAGCAATCCATTAAATCATCCATTCTTGGTAAGGGAAATCTGTACTTGATGGCGATCTTGTTGATGGCTCTTGAGTCTATGCACATTCTACATCCTCCATCTTTCTTTGGGCTTAACACAGTTGGTACTGTGCATGGGCTCAAACTTTCTCTGACCAAACCCTTATCCAACAATTCTTGGACTTGGTTCTTCACCTCCTCATTTTCTCGAGGTGTTAATCTGTATGTTGCCTTGTTCGGTAGGCTTGCTCCTAGTATCAAGTCGATATGATGACTGATACTCCTGATGGGTGGCAATGAGTTTGGAAGATCATCCACCACTATATCAACAAAATTATCCAGCAGCTCCTAAACTTCTTCAGGCAAATCATCCATTGACGTAATCGTAAGGATGACTCTCGGCTTCCTCACCACAGCGAACTACATCTCCTATTCTTCCTTGACTTCTTTCAGGAGTTCCTTCCCACCCATGAGAAGTATGCTTGTGCTGGCTTCCTCTTTCGCTCTCTTCTCCTCCATTGGCAGCAACATATGTGTCCTACCATTCTTCTCCAATGTATATGTATTCTTCCTTCCATCATGAATGAAATTTATGTCAAAATTCCATGGTCTTCCCAACAAAATGTGGCATACGTCCATGGGGATTACATCATATGGTATTTCATCTTTATATCCTCCTATTTTAATTTCAACCAGGAATTGTTTAGTGATCATTACCTGGTGTCCTTTTTTGCAGCCATGAGACTTTGTATGGCCTTGGATGTGCAGTTGTCTTCAACTCCAATTCCTCCACCATCTCTGTGGATATTAGGTTGTTAGTACTCCCACTGTCAATGATCACCTTGCATACTTTATCCTTAGTCTTGCAAGCTGTCCCGAAGAGACTGTTTCTTTGCACTGTTTTTTCAATTTCTGCCTCTGGTTTTAAGAGAACTTTTCTCAACATCAGGGATGCTCCATCCTTTGCTCCTTCTGCCTCAACATCTCTTCGTTGTGCTTCTGAAATATGAGCTTCTCCTCCTTCCTTTTTCTTCTCGGGACATTCCCAAGACATGTGCTCTATCTTTCCATAGTTATAGCACCTTACTCCTCCTCTGCATCTTCCTCTAGAAGAGTTTCTTCCACCACTCTGTGTCCCTTGTGAAATTCCTCCTCGTTCTGAGTGATTGTGTGGTTTCCCAGCCTCATTCTTAGACTGATGTGCTCTGTCATGGTTAAATCCCTTGCTTTTGCTTGGGATTGAGCCTTTACCTCTTCCTTGCTGGTTCTATTTTCTGGCCAATTTCTCCTCTGCCTTCAGCACAAACTGATAAGCATCTTCCACAGTCCTCACTGACATCATGCTAAGTTCATCCTGGATTTCATATCTCAAGCCATTTATATATATGGTGACTCTTTCTTCGTCTCTCTCCCTTTGTCCAGTTCTGACATTCAGCCGGTAGAACTCCTCGGTGTACTCCTTGACTGTCATCCTTTTCTATCTCAGGTTTTGTAGTTTCCTGAATAGATTGATCTGGTAGTCTTTGGGTATGAACTTAGCCTTCAGTTTGGCTACCATCCTGTCCCAACTTTTATCCTCTGTTTTCCTTTACTTCTCCTCTCAGCCTGCAGTTTGTCCCACCACAGTGTTGCATGCCCTTTTAGCCTAGTGACTGCCTACTTCACCTTCTTCTCCTCATCAACATATTCATAGTCGAAGTGTTTGTCCATGGACCTTATCCAGTCCAATAGTTCTTCAGCATCTAGATTTTCCTCGTACATGGGGACCTCTATCTTAGCACTGCCTCCCAATCTGGCAACTGCTCTCAACAAACGTTCTTCTACAACATCCTCTCCTGTAGCTTCTTCAACTTCAACCACTTCACTTTCTGCATCACTAACATCCCCAACGTTAGGTGCTCTTCTCTGTGCTGCTTCCATTGTTTCCAATCAGGCACGAAGCTCTCGCATCTCCCTCTCTATAGCACGGTTGGCTAAAGGTGACTCTCGTCTTCTTGGCGGCATTATGTCAACTATCTGTCACACATAGGATACAGCTCTTAGTTCTCTGTCTCCCTCTTTTCCTCCTTCGCCTAATGTCTACAGATAAAAAAATGATGCTTTGATACCACCTGATGCAAACCCCCTATCTCTCCAAAGGGCTGCATGACCTCCCGGTTAGGATCTTCTAGTTCCGGAGCCGAAATGGCTCCTCTGGTTCCAAACTGGAACACTTCAAACAAACACATAGGTCCCTCACTAATGCTCGGTTGGCTTTTCCAAGCGCCAAGCGTGAGCTCCCACTGCACACGACCAAGAACCGTGACCTCAAGCTAGGCTCAGGTTCCAGTGCCTATTCCTTCAGGTTTCACGTTTTGTGAAATCAAGGTACAAGGGGAATTACTGCTCCTTGGAATCCCCGGTTTCCAAAATGCCGAAATCCCGATGACCTGATTTCTATGGCTCAGATCTCTCTCTCGGATTGATGGCCACGCTTATTTCGTTGTTTCGTGTTTCACGAAATTAGGGTACAAGGGATATCCCTGCTCCTTGGAATCCCTGGTTGCTGAAATGCCGAAATCCTGATGACCCGAGATCTATGGTCCACGTCCAACCTTGCTATTTCACTATTTCGTGATTCAGGGTTTTGGGAGACAAGGACCTCTGTCCCCGCTCCTTGGAATCCCTGGTTGCCGAAATGCCAAAATCTCGACCACCCGAGATCTACGGTCCGCGTCCAACCTCGCTATTTCGCTATTTCGCGATTCGGGGTTTTGGGAGACAAGGACCTCTGTCCCCGCTCTTTGGAGTCCCCATTTGCTGAAATGCCGAAATATATTGGCGTTCAATCAATGGGTCACAATAATCCCTGATATCTACGGTCCACGTCCAACCTCGCTATTTCACTATTTCGCGTTTCGGGGTTTTGGGAGACAAGGGCCTCTATCCTTCCAACTCGCGATACCTGAAATTGTGATGTGGACCAATGGTCAGGATCTGCCTGTGATCGATGGTTGCTATCCCTCCTGAGATTTGGACGTCAAGAAGCCCTTGTCTCTAACCTTCTCGCAGCTCCACCTTATCCAACAGCTTGCGGGGTTTCGGCATTTCTCCTCGAGGATTTTCCACCGTCCGTTAAGATCTCTGAGACTCGCCCTCACCGCTAACCTCCTCACAGCTCCACCTTATCCAATGAATTGTGGGGTTTCAACATTTCTCCTCGAGAGATTTTACTCGCTTCAGACTTAGAAGATTTTCTAAGTCTTCGAAGACTCGGTCTTCGCTTCTTCCTAGGAGATGGATTTTTCTGGGTCTCGATAATGCTTTTCTGAAATGTTATTCCTCTTAAGATTCACCTTGTGTAGGCCTTGAATTCCCTCGCACTCCTTGCATCTAAGGGATTTCGATAACTTGGATCCAATGGGTTTCTCACAGAGAGATTCCTCTTGATCTCCTGGTGTTCTCTCCTCGCTCGATGCACACCTTGCAGAGCTTCAATGAAGAGAAACAATTGAAAATGGAAAACTCACAGTCACTGTTTCATTCACTTGTTTATGGGACACAAGAATAACAGAAAAGACAAGAAAATGTAAACACAACTGCACAACACGCATTTGGATCTATTTTCCCTATTGTTATATTCACAAGTGCCCAATGGCTACAAAATACATTCAAATTACAGTAACTCAAAAACTGAGATCTCCTGCTAACTTGCAGTTCTCCCTTACAACTGATTTCTCTCTGTGTTGCAGCTAACCCCAACTGGGTGTACAAACTTCTACTTAACTCAAAAAGATTTCTAGGGTTTCCCGTGGCTACTTGCCTACTCTAAAATTCATCCTATGTTATCTTAGTTTAGTCACATTCCAAAGCCGTAGTGGAAACTCCTGCTCTATTTACGATTTTCAAAACGTGCCTCAAAGGGTAAAATTAGACACTGGTTCAAGCGTGCCTCCAAAGGTAAATTTCGGCTCTAAGTGAAGGCAGATTTCAAAATCGGTTGTAACTGCCCACGTTGAAGTTTTGAAAGAACTCTCATTTGTTGAGTGGTCCCGCCTCTGCGTGCTTGCCAACAATGCTCCTGCATCATACTCCCCTTGAAAAAAATTCATGGACCCTTGTCCATGAGCTCCTATACTAACTTTCCCTGCTTCTGGATAGCAACTTCATTTTCCCAACTGGCATCTTCTATTGGGTGGCCCTTCCATTTGAACAAATATTCAAAATAAGTCTTCCTCCTGGTCTTCTTGCCAATCCTCTGATCAACAATGTTCTCCATCTGCGGATTTTCTGCCACAGGCATATGTTTCTCCTACTGAACTTTTCCTTTAGCTTCTGACCCTTCCATTTCATATTTCTTGTATGGATATAGGTCTAAAACATTGAATATGGGCGAAATGCCCACACCATCTGGCAGCTCAATCTCATAGGCGTTTGCATCAAACTTCCTCAACATCTTACAGGGTCCTATCTTTTTCATCTTCAACTTGTTGTATGTTCCCCTAGGGAATCTTTCCTTCCTGAGATATGCTAAAACATGATATCCTACTTCAAATTGAAGTTCCCTGCGATGCTCATCAACTCTGTGCTTGTATTTCTGATTAGAACTCTCCAATTGTCCTTTGATCTGGCTATGGAGTCACTCCATCTCTACAATAAAATCCTCTTCTCCAACGCTTTTGATCTCACCCTGTTCCAAGTCTCTCAACTCAGACATTCCTCTGGGTTGCATTCCATAGAGTATTTTGAATGGGCTCCTTCCAATGCTCCTGTTTGGTGAGTCATTGTATGCAAATTTTTCTTGTGGCAGAATCTGATCCCACTGGTTATGATGTTCAGTAACTAGACTCTTTAATAAATTCCCCAAACTTCTATTTACCACTTCAGTCTACCCATCTGTTTGAGGGTGATAAGATGAGCTGAAGGAAAAATTTGTCCCCATCTTCTTCCACAATGTCCTCCAAAAGTGACCAACAAATTTTGTGTCTCTGTCTGAGACAATGCTCCTGGGTAGGTCATGAAGTCTCACAATTTCTTTTAAAAACATATTTGCAACATGTGTTGCGTCACTGGTCTTCTGGCATGGGATGAAATCTGGCATCTTTGAAAATCTATCCACCACCACAAATATGGAATCAAATCCTCTTTGTGTTCTTGGCAATCCCAAAAAAAAATCCATGCTTATTGCATCCCAAGGCCTCTCTGGTATTGGCAATGGTTGATACAACCCAGTGTTCTGCCTTTTCCCCTTAGCATGTTGGTAGATTCTACTTCTCTTCACAAACTTTATCACTTATATTCTCATACCTAGCCAATAGTATGAGTTTCTCAACTATGAAAATGTTTTATCATGGCCGAAATGTCCAGCCAATCCTCCATTGTGTTTTTCCTTTAGAAGATTATCCCTTATTGAGCATTTTGGTATGAACAACTGATGTCCTCTGAACAACAGTATTTCCTGAATCATGTATTCTATCCACTAACTTATATCTCTCAACATAGGATTAGCACATGCCTCATATGCCTCCTTGAAATCTATATCATCATGATACATGTTCTTAAGGTGTTCAAACCCCAAGGTCTTCACCTGGAATTCTTGCATGATCAAACATCTCCTGCTTAACGCATCAACAACCTTGTTAGCATTCCCAACAATATGTTTTATGACAAAAGTAAAATTTTGCATAAATTCAACCCATTTTGCATGCCTCTGGTTCAGTTTTTCCCGTCTGGTTATGAATTGTAAAGCTTGGTTATCGCTGTACAAGACAAATTCTTGCAGGACAATATAATGCCTCCATTTCTTCAAATCTTGAATTATGGCATAAAACTCCTTGTCATATGTGGAGTATTTCTTGTTAGTCTCATTCAGCTTCTCGCTGAAATAGGCAACAGGTCGATTGTCCTGACTCAGAACTGCTCCTATTGCAACTCCACTTGCATCACATCTTACCTAAAATGTCTTCACAAAATTCAACAAGACTAGAATTGGGTGTTCTGTTATCTTCTCCTTTAGTATACTAAAGCTCCTTTCAGCCTCCTTTGTCCATTTAAAATATTTGTGCTGCTTCTTCACTGTATCCATCATGGGTGCACAAATTTGCACTGAAGTCTCTAATGAACTTTCTATAAAAACTTGCTAAATCATGAAAGCTCCTTACCTCGAACATGCTCCTTGGTGATGGCCACTCCCTGATCACTTTCACCTTCTCTGGATCCATCTTCAGTTCATTCGAAGAGATCATGAAACCCAAATAAATGATTTATGTCTTCATAAAAGAGGACTTCTTCAAATTGTTCAACAACTTCTCTTGCCATAGCCTCCTCATTACTAGCGTTAGGTGCCTCAAATGCTCCTCTTTAGTCCTATTAAAGATCAATATATCGTCCAGATATATAACCACGAACTTGCCAATGAAATCTTTCAGAATTTCATTAATCAACCTCATAAAAGTATTCGGGGCATTTGTTAAGCCAAATGGAATAACCAACCACTCGTATAGACCTTCGTTTGTATTAAACGTTGTTTTCCATTCATCACCTTCTCTCATTCTAATCTGGTGATATCCACTTTTCAGATCTATCTTAGAAAAGAAATTTACTCCACTTAAGCAATCCATTAAATCATCCATTCTTGGTAAAGGAAATCTGTACCTAATGGTGATCTTGTTGATGGCTCTCAAGTCTATGCACATTCTCCATCCTCCATCTTTCTTTGGGCTTAACACAGTTGGCACTGCACATGGGCTCAAACTTTATCTGACCAAACCCTTATCTAGCAATTCTTGGACTTGGTTCTTCACCTCCTCATTTTCTTGAGGTGTTAATCTGTACGCTGCCTTGTTCGGCAAGCTTGCTCCTGGTATCAAGTCTATATGATGACTGATACTTCTGATGGGCGGCAATGAGTTTGGCAACTCATCCACCACTCTATCAACAAAATTATCCAACAGCTCCTGAAATTCTTCAGGCAAATCATCCATCGACGTACTCGTAAGGATGACTCTGGGCTTCCTCACCACAGTGAAATGAATCTCCTGTTCTTCCTTGACTTCTTTCAGGAGTTCCTTCCCACTCATAAGAAGTATGCTTGTGTTGGCTTCCTCTTTCGCTCTCTTCTCCTCCATTGGCAACAACATAAGTGTCCTACCATTCTTCTCCAATGTATATGTATTCTTCCTTCCATCGTGAATGAAATTTCTGTCAAACTACCATGGTCTTCCCAAAAAAATGTGGCATACGTCCATGGGGATTACATCACATGGGATTTCATCTTTATATCCTCCTATTTTAATTTCAACCAGGCATTGTTTAGTGATCATTACCTGATGTCCTTTTTGTAGCCATGATACTTTGTATGGCCTTGGATGTGCAGTTGTCTTCAGCTCCAATTTCTCCACCATCTCTGTGGATACTAGGTTGTCAGTACTCCCACTGTCAATGATCACCTTGCATACTTTATCCTTAGTCTTGCAAGCTATCCTGAAGAGACTGTTTCTCTGCACTGGTTTTTCAATTTTTGCCTCTGGTTTTAAGAGAACTTTTCTAAACATCAGGGATGCTCCATCCTCTGCTCCTTCTGCCTCAACTCTCTTCATTGTGCTTCTGAAATGTGAGCTTCTCCTCCTTCCTTCTTCTTCTCGGGACATTCCCAAGACATGTGCCCTATCTTTCCACAGTTATAACACCTTACTCCTCCTCTGCCTCTTACTCTAGAATAGTTTCTTCCACGACTATGTCTCCCTCGTGAACTTCCTCCTTGTTCTGAGTGATTGTGTGGTTTCTCAGCCTCGTCCTTAGACTGATGTGCTCCGTACGGTTAAATCCCTTGCTTTTGCTTTGGATCGAGCCTTTACCTCTTCCTCGTTGGTTCTGTTTTCTGGCCAGCTTCTCCTTTGCCTTCAATGCAAACTGATAAGCATCTTCCATGGTCCTCACTGACATCATGCTAAGCTCGTCCTAGATTTCATATCTCAAGCCATTTATATATCTGGCGGCTCTTTCTTCATCTCTCTCCCTTTGTCCAGTTCTGATGTTCAGCCGATAGAACTCCTCGGTGTACTCCTTGACTGTCATCCCTTTCTGTCTTAGGTTCTATAGTTTCCTGAACAGATTGATCTGGTAGTCTTTGGGTATGAACTTAGCCTTCAGTTTGGCTACCATCCTGTCCCAACTTTTTATCCTCTATTTTCCTTTACTTCTCCTCTCAGCCTGTAGTTCATCCCACCATAGTGCTGCATGCCCTTTTACCCTGGTGACTGCCTGCTTCATATTCTTCTCCTCATCGACATCTTCATAGTCAAAGTGTTTGTCCATGGACCTTATCCATTCCAACAGTTCTTCGGCATCTAGATTTCCCTCGTACATGGGGACCTCTATCTTAGCTCTGCCTCCCAATCTGACAACTGCTCTTAACAAACGTTCTTCTGCAACATCCTCTCCTGCAGCTTCTTCAACCTCAACCTCTTCACTTTCTGCATCACTAACATCCCCAACATCAGGTGCTCTTCTATGTGCTGCTTCCATTGTTTCCAATTGGGCGCGGAGCTCTCACATCTCCCTCTCTACAACACGGTTGGCTAAAGGTAGCTCTCGTCTTCTTGGCGGCATTATGTTGACTATCTGTCACACACAAGGTACAACTCTGAGTTCTCTGTCTCCCTCTTTTCCTTCTTCACCTAAAGTCTACAGATGAAAAACTAATGCTCCGATACCACCTGATGCAGACTCCCTATCTCTCCTAAGGGATGCACGACCTACCAGTCAGGATCTTTTGGTTCCGGAGCTGAAATGGCTCTTCTGGTTCTAAACTGGAACAATTCGAACGAACACATAGGTCCCTCACTAATGCTCGGTTGGCTTTTCCAAGCGCCAAGCATGAGCTCCCATCGCACACGACCAAGAACCGTGACCTCCGGCTAGGCTCAGGTTCCAACGCCTATTCCTTGGGATTCGTGTTTTGCAAAATCAAGTTACAAGGGGTATCCCTGCTCCTTGGAATCCCCGATTGCCAAAATGCTGAAATCTCGATGATCTGAGATCTACGGCTCAGATCTCTCTCTCGGATCGACGACCACGCTTATTTCGGAATTTCACGTTTCGCGAAATCAGGGTGCAAGGGATATCCCTACTCCTTGGAATCCTTGGTTGCCGAAATGCCGAAATCCCGATGACCCAAAATCTACGGTCCACGTCCAACCTCGCTATTTCACTATTTCACAATTCAGGGTTTTGGTAGACAAGGACCTCTCTCCCCACTCCTTGGAATCCCCGGTTGCCGAAATGCCAAAATCTTGATGACCCGAGATCTACGGTCCATGTCCAACCTTGTTATTTCGCAATTCGGGGTTTTGGGAGACAATGACCTCTATCCCCGCTCCTTGGAGTCCCCATTTGCCAAAATGCAGAAATATCTTGGCGTTCAATCAACGGCTCACAATAATCTCTGAGATCTATGGTCCACGTCCAACCTCGCTATTTCGCTATTTCGCGATTCAGGGTTTTGGGAGACAAGGGCCTCTATCCTTCCAACTCGCGATACCTGAAATCACGATGTGGACCAATGGTCCGGATCTACCTGTGATCGATGGTTGTTATCCGTCCCGAGCTTTGGACGTCAAGAATCCCTCATCGCTAACCTCCTCGCAGTTCCACCTTATCCAACAACTTGTGAGGTTTCGACATTTCTCCTCGAAAGATTTTACTCGCTTCAGACTTAGAATAATTTCTAAGTCTTCGAAGACTCGGTCTTCGCTTCTTCCTAGGAGATGGGTTTTTCTGGGTCTCGATAATGCTTCTCTGAAACGTTATTCCTCTTGAGCTTCGCCTTGTGTAGGCCTCGAATTCCCGCACACTCCTTACTTCTAAGGGATTTCGTTAACTCAAATCCAAGGGGTTTCTCGCAGAGAGATTCCTCCTGATCTCCTGGTGTTCTCTCCTCGCTCGATGCACACCTTGCAGAGCTTCAATGAAGATAAACAATTGAAACTGGAAAACTCATAGTCACCGCTTCATTCACTTGTTTATGGGACACAAGAATAACATAAAAGACAGGAAAATGTAAACACAACTGCACAACATGCATTTGGATCAATTTTCCCTATTGTTATATTCACAAGTGCCCAATGGCTACAAAATACATTCAAATTACAGTAACTCAAAAACTGAGATCTCCTACTAACTTGCAGTTCTCCCTTATAACTGATTTATCTCTGTGTTGCAGCTAACCCCAATTGGGCGTACAAACTTCTACTTAAATCAAAAAGATTTCTGGGGTTTCCCCTAGCTACTTGCCTACTCTAAAATTCATCCTACGCTATCTTAGTTCAATTGCATTCCAGAGCCGTAGTGGAAACTCCTGCTTTGTTTACGATTTTCAAAACATTCCTCAAAGGGTAAAATTTGGCACTGGTTCAAGCGTGCCTCCAAAGGTAAATTCCGACGCTGAGTGAAGGCGGATTTCAAAATAGATTGTAACTACCCACGGTGAAGTTCTGGAAGAACTCTCACGTGTTGAGTGGTCCCGCCTCTGCGTGCTTGTCAATGATGCCCTTGCATCAAAAAGGGCCTGCAGGTTCTATAGAACCTGCACCTTAGGAAGAAAGTGGTCTGTTTAAAATGATTTCAGGGTCTAGCGAAGGTCCGAAGAGACGATTTGTCTTAATAAATTGAAGATCCTCAACCGGGAGGTCGTAGAACCCCTAGGAGAAAAAGAGAGTTGCATCACATAATATACCAAATATTAATATATATTTGAAAATTGATATCTAATTAATTTTAAATGCTTCATCAAAATTTAACATCATAATTATTTATCAAATAATTATCCTTTATAACAATATAAATAATAGTTAATCTTTTAGTAAAATCATATATTGTTTAAATATCCTAATAAAAATATAGATAATATTTGATTTTGATTAAACATGCTAAATTTATGACATATAACATTTCTTAGTCCAAAGAGTAAATACTACGTTTAGTTTCCTTGCCTTTTCTAAGCAATTGATATTTCTTTGGTGATTTTACCTAAGAAAATAGTAAATTTTTTGTGCTTTATTTATGAAATCTTGTGTTCCTTTACCAATGTTTATAAGTATTCATCCTTGACATTAGATTTACAATTTTTTGACTTTCCATTCTTACGAAAATTTCCTCTCGTTTTAGATGATACATGCTAGTAGTTTTATATCCTGAAATGATACATTCGATATAGTACATATATTGTGAAGTTAACGAGCAACAATTTAAAACTTTTAAAGATTGAGGAAACGTTACTATGTGTGCTGAAATATATTTAAGTGTTTTTTTTTTCAAAAAGGAAATTTCTTCATTATATTAGTAATATAATTTTTTACATCACCTGGATCACAAACTGTTCATGCAGATATTACTTAAGATATATGGGCAGAGTAACAATAATAACCAAAGATGAGAGTGTAAAACAAAAAAACTTAGTCATTATAGATTGGTTGTACATCCTAATCTGCTCATTGATGAAATAGAATCAACAAATTGCTAAAAAAAACACATAGTCAAAAAGATATAGCATCACTAGAACAAATGGATGTGTTCTATGGGACCTTCCATGCCATTTTGCCAGCAGTAAAAGAAGATTAATCCTTCGGGTTCCTGATATGATTGCTTTGATAAAATGTCTACCTCCTTATTGTGTGCCCTATATATATGTTGAAAGCTTGTTACCTGAATTTTTTTTATTAAATCCAACACTTTGATCTTCCAGCGCTCTATAGTACATGCTTGTAATATGCCTTTTTTATTTAGCCAATCTATGACCACCTTTGAATCGCTCAAGATACGTAGTTTAGGATAAGAAAGGTGGAGTTCTAAATTCAAAGTTGCCTAAACTCCCATAAGTTCATATTTGTTATTAGTACCCTCCCCACAATTCATCAACCATCTAATAATAGTGATTTCATGTGTTTTAAGGAAACCCCCTGCACCACATTGTTTTCCATCAGCCCGAGCTGCACCATCAAAACAAGCTAGTGTGTATCCTGTCTGGTGAGATAAATTACATGTATGGGTTTGTAGGGGTTTCTGTATACCATAATTTCATTTGAGGGCACCCATAGTTTTTATGGTTACCGAAATAGTAGAGGAAGAAATATTCTCGAAAATCACATAGTTTCTCTCCAACCAGATATACCAACAAGTGAGGGCCGAGAGGTAAGATATATTTGTTTTCTCCTTTGTCCAGGATTTAAAACAATCTGACAATGTTGGACCTATCCATGAATCCTTAAAACTCAGGAGGGTGTTTAATCGTTTCCAAATTGATTTAGTGAAGATGCAATTGATGAAAATATGGCTTATGTCTTTGGCATAACTCTTGCATAATGGACATTGACTAGGGCCTTCCCATCACTTTTTTTGAAGTGTATCCCATGTATGAATCTTTCCCTCAATGACCATCTAGGTGAATAATTTTATCTTAAGTTGGATGGCCCATTTCCATAATCCACGCCTCCATCCATCAATACCCAAGCAATCCTGAGTGGAGCGAATAGCCAAGTAAACATTTTTTGTAGAAAGGTACCATAAATGGTTACCTCCTGTCCACATTAAAGTGTCATCTCCATCATTTATGGAAACTCCATAGTTGTTGAGAGCCTTGCGGTAGCACTCCCATTCAGCAGCCAACGAACCCGAGAGGCCAAGGTCCCCATATTTGTACCAACTGGTCGAGTGTCTGGCTTGTCCAGCAAGGTTCCTTGCCTGTGAGAGGACAAAAATCTTTTTTTGTCTTAAACAAGAAACAAGTTCAGGTGAGAGGTAAGATATGTCCTCCAGACCCAGTATCTTGTCTCTGCCAATAGCCACAAGGTGTCTCGAACCAGGTATCCATCTTAGCCATTGCGTGATCAGGTGAATGGATTTTAAGAGTCCATCCCAAATATTTGAGATTGATGTCGGAAAGAAAGTAGGCGATCTGAGCCAGTTTATAATCATGGAATATGGGAAATATTTATCTTTTATAACATCATGACAAATGCCTACACCTATTAGAACCCTCAGAGAGTATTTGTTGCTAAAGATTTATTGAAGCGAAAGATATTGTAGAACCCCCAACCTTCATAGCATTTTGGTTTAGCCAGCGAAACCCATATGTAAAGATGTAAATGAGAAAAATCCATGTTTCCTCTCCAGAGGAAATTAAACATAATATTTGTGATCTTGTTTACAATAGAGCACGAGATGGTTGCCAATGACAACTAGTATACAGGCAGACTTTCAAGGGTCGATTTTACCAAAATAAAACGCCCGCTCAGTGATAACCATCTATTACACCAGAGATCTATTTTTTTCTCCATCTTGGACAATAGCCAGTTCCAGTCTGCGCTTTTTTGAGGCCTAATAGTCAAGTAGAAACCTAGATATCTAAGCCCTGTGGACAACAAAGAAAATTTATATGGAAGAACAGTCCTAAATGGTGCCAAGTCTGCCTTCGATAATCCAGCGTGAAGTGCAATGGACTTCTATACATTTACCCTTAAACCTGAATCTTTGTAGAAAAAATTGATAATACCATCAATTTCTATCCATTCATTAATTGAAGCATTTGTCATGATTAAGATTTTATCCACAAATAAGATGTGAATGATATTAATCATCCTAGAAACTCTTATGTCTGTGATCTTCCCAACTACTTTGATTTCTTTTAGTAGTAAACTAAGACCTTCTAATACTAGAATAAATAGCAACGATGATAAAGGGCATCCCTGACATAATCTGCGGTTGCTCTTGAAGAAATCTGTAGCTTCCCCATTTACTAAAATAACAAAAGAAGATGAGGAGACACAACTCATTATCCAGTAGGTGAAATGTACACCAAATCTATCTTGTAGTAAGATCATTCTCAATAGATCCCAATCAATACAATCATATGTTTTTTGCAGATCCAACTTCAACATTATATATTTATATTTCTTCATTTCAATGATGTGAAGGCATTCATGAGTAGTGTCAATGGTGTCCTGTATTTTTAGGCCCTTCAGGAATCCGAGTTGTTCAACAAAGAGGGATCTAGATAAGATCGACTTGATATGATTTGCTATGATCTTAGAAATTAATTTGTATATAAGATTGCAGACAGAAATGGGCCAGAAGTCGTTGAAATTTGTCAGATTGTTTGACTTCAAGATGAGGGATATAAATGTTTAATTGAGGCCCCTACTACATGCCCCTTCAACCTAGATTCCTCAACCATTTCTAATAGATCGACACCCACTAGATCAAAAAAGAAGGTGAAGAAATCCGCAGTCCAGCCATCGGGCCCAAGACTCTTATCTTTCTTAAATGTGAATAATACCTCCTTTAATTCTTCTAAGTTAACAGGTCCAGATAGAGAGCTTTCTTCTGCATTAGTTACCATGCAGGGAAAGATCCCAGCTAATCTACATTGTTCAACGATTGTTTTAAGTGTTTAAACTTAAGAGAACACCATATACCATATATTACATGTTCATGCTATAGTTTAACTATTAATAGTTCAACACTGTTCATGAAAATTTAAATGTTAAGATAAGAGTGGAACTTCAACAACAATAATGCTCATGTTGTAATTTAATTTTTAATAATTCAACTATTCATTAATTGTTAATATAACAATGGAACTAGAATAACTAAATAACTAATGATAATTCATACTATTTGTAACTTTACCACCACAAGACAACAATCACATTCATGATTCTTCAATTCATATACTTTTCATATAAATAAATATAAACTCAAATGGCATAGGTGAGAATGATTTTGCAGAGCAAGACAAAGTAAGAATGGACACAGAAAAACATTGGAATCATCTCAAATAGATTTGTGACTATTGTGCCCTTTAAACTTTTAAATGAACTTTGAAGTCACACATGATATCTAATCAACCTTAATAACATACATACATTGAGGTCTTGAGCCATGGATTTTAACTTATGATTTAAAATTTATCTATCCGAAATTATGTTGTCTCATTTATACTTTTGTGTTGAAATCTATTTTTTTTTTACACTAGTAATTGTCATGACATTGTTGAGGTAATGAGCATGATCACATTGTATATATATGTTCCTTTGATATATGAAATGCTATGCTTCAAATTTGAGATATGTTTCAAATTGCTTACAATGAAGAATATATATTATTTTAAAATTTTGAATGATTTGTGTATATTTTAATTTGAAAAATGCATATTTTGTATTTATGAGATGTTTACTTCTACATTTTAGTTGTGCAAGATTTTTTTTCTTACATATTTTTTTCATACTAAATTGTATTTATATCCATATTTGTACTCAAATCTTGCTCCTATGGATCAAACCATTATGATTTGGAGTGTCTCTATATTCTCCTCCAAGTCATCATTTGAAATATGTGGTAGTGGAAGATGTCCTAAAAAAAACATATCACAATCCCCCTTCCTCCTCAAAACCCATACAACGAACATAATTTTTTGTTTATTTCAATACAAAATAAATAAATTATCAAGATATTAATAATTCAACACTGAATAATTCTCATAATCAAATTCAAAACAAATTTCAATTTTTATTTACTTTGTAGTAAGATGTACAAAGTACCTGGTTTAGCCAAAATATACACATATTTGTAAGTATGAGGACGTGAAATTTTTTAATACATATGTGTAAGTATGAGAATATAGAATTTTTTTTATAATTCAACACTTGAATAATTCTCATAATCAAACTCAAAACAAATTTTTATTTTTATTTACTTTGAAGTAAGATGTACAAAAGTAGCCAAAATATACAAATATTTGTAAGTATGAGGATGTGAAAATTTTTAATACATATTTGTAAGTATGAGAATGTAGAATATTTTTTCAATGAAGATTTAGTTTATTGTTTGTAAGTATGAGATTGTAAAAAATTTTAATACACATTTGTAAGTATGAGAATGTTGAATTTTTTTCATAATAAAGACTTAGATTATTGATAAAGTGATAGAGTGTTACTTTGTTTACAAAATGTTAAAGAGTTAATTGGTGAAGTTTACATCATGTTAAATTATTTGCCAAATTTTTATTTTAATAAAAAAGTAGTTTATTGATAAAGTGTTTTTTCATTTATAAAATGTTAAATATGTAATTAGTAAAATTTACATAATGTTAAATCATTTATCAAGTTTTAATTTTTCCGTTATTTTTATTTTTAAATAATTAAATGATATATAATTTAAAAACAAATATTACAAATAATATATTATTTTTAAAAAATATTACATAAATAAAAATTGTTTTTAAGCAATTTTGATATAATAAATATCAACATCTTGATTGTGTTATGTGATATAAAAAAAAACACACAATTCTATTATCATTAACCCCTGGGGTAAGGAAACACGTTAAAAAATAATTCAACACTCCATTCCGAAAGAAAAACTTACACAACTACTAAATGGAACAACCTAAGGTGCCACTATTACCATACCTTACTAAAGTGTACTTGGCACCCATCTCAACCTAAGGTGTCCACGATTACAACCAAGCGCTTCTGAAGTGTACTTTGTACCCAAGTTAAATGCCCATTAGACACCATGAAATAGCTTTGTGAGCCCTAACTCACCCTCATTATTCGTATAATATTCTCACTTTATCCTCATTATTCATATAATATTTCTACTTCATAAATTATATATCTTGTAATTACATAGTATTTACTTATTCTTTGAGGACACTTGCGTGTAAGTGATCCGGTTATAGTACATAGTTATTTGTTTCACTTATGAATTCTTATGATGATGTTGATGGATTATGATTTTTAAGTTATTTATTATATGCATATTGATAAATGTTATTGGCAAGTTTCTCTGAGTGTGTATGACACTTGATGGATTTTGGATGTCAAGGGCATCAATGGACCTCTTTGGACTTTGGATTGAGTTAGGGAGTGGCTTGTATTGGCTGATGAAATCTTTCTAATCTGACTCACATAAATAGTAAAGGGGCCATGCACATAAAACAAATATTGAGGGAGAGGTGTGGCAGAATCCATGTCACAGCCTACTAGCACTCCCACCATGGCTCGAATTGTAGGTTAACGATTACTTAGTTCGAGAGGTCCACGATGTCGTGAGGGTAGACTGAGGCAATCACTCACTAAGAGTCCTAAGTATAAGTTTTGTAAAGAGGATAAACTGAAATTAATAACTAAATCAAAAGGGGAACGAGGTAAATAATTTCAAGAATTAAGTAAAATGAAATAATCCTAAATATTTGATTTAATACACATATGTGAAAGAAAATACCAAATTGAAATTTAAGATAAGAAGGGATTAAAGCATGGAAGAATATGTGCACACATAGAAAGGAATCTAGAGTCTAACTACCACTAGTTTAACTATGAGAAGAATCATATTTAACTCAACTCATATTTAGTAAGGCGTCGGTCATTAATTGGAAATAAGAGGAATAAAGAGACAACTAGGAGTGATTTAAGGAGTGCTTTTAGGATGGGTGAGGGAAATTGAATTTAATTGAATTATAATATGAAATTTCTTGTGCAACTTGGGGGAAATGGCGACAAGTGTAAGGGGGAAATAATTTTAATTTATCTAAAATAAAAGTGAATTAATTGTGCAAGTCAGAAGTTGTCCTTAAGGAAACTCCTATAAAGCAAACGATAAAGAGGGGTAAAGGAAACTCCTATAAAACAAACGATAAAGAGGGGTAAGGGAGCACACGGGTTATCGACAAAGTTATGCTGCGAAAATATTTTTGACTAGTTTTACTTGTGAGAGCTGGGATACCCAACTTGAGATATCCAACTTGAGATATAGTGGTGGCTCTACCTTGTGAGATAAGCTTGAAGCTAGAGAATTTCTGGTTGAATATGCATGGCCCCCTTTGCGTCTCGGGAATATAATGGGGAAGATGAGTACCCCTAGCGTTCGCTGGGAGATACCCGTGACATTTCTACGGTTAGTAAGCGGGAGGCCGGAAGGAGCGCCTTCGCTGAAAAACATATTCGATTTCGTTGCCTTCAGCGATGGTATTTTTATTTTAGTTTGTATCTATAACTCTGCTAAGAATTTACTGTAATATAGAGTTGTTGTAAACCCTCCATGACCGTGATTGTAATTATGATATCGAATCGTCATAATACTTGATGCTTTTTCTGTAATTTTAGAAAATGAAATTCTAGTTTTCTGGCATTTGAATTCTCAAACCAAGTATTGGATTTCATTTGAAAAAGGGATAAATCTTCCATAGATGTGTTGAAATTTGAATGGCTTGACAAGTTCCTGGTAGACTGTAAATATTTTTGGATTAATGAGCAATTCTTCTACTACTATCTTGAATCAATGGACGTGCAACAAATTGCCAACCCTGTGAACGATAGATTGTAAATGTACAAAATGGTTTGGTGGGAGTCCGGGTACAGGTTTTGTATTGAGAACTAATATGTTTCCCAGCTTTACCCACATACATAAGTGTGCTATATTCATTGTAATTTATTTTAATTATATGGAGCACTTTTCGATTTCTAAATTAAATTTTATGGTACAGACACATTTGCTGCTACCCGAATCACCCTTTGAGATTTGCCAGAATACGATTCACCGCTAGTATACCTGGTTCGCTGCTAGTTGATAGAATCTGATTCGCTGAATTCATTCTCTTAGCTCGCTCTTAGTCTAGACTAGTTCAACCTCTGCATGAAGACATATGCAATCCATAATTGTAGGAATACGAAACCTTGAATTATATTGCAAGTTTGGCGGAATTTCAGGAACGATTCAAGAGAAATTTTATTTTATTACTTCTTTTAAAATAAAAAGAAAAATAATTCTGGGAGACTAATATTTCCTCACTAAGCGATCATGATATTCTTTTGAGGATACAACTTATCCTCATATGGTGAATAAATTGAAAATTCAAGGAGGAATTTGATTGTTGAAGTTTTATATTGCAAGCCTTACTCTTTCTTCAATAGGTTCCAAAATTCTTTACACCCTTAAATAAGGAAACACAACTATGACTTACATGAGTTATTTATTCCTTAAGAAAAGAATTTCAAAGTAGCCCTTGGAGTTGGGAAGGTAGTTACTTTAAAACTTAGTCTTGCAACTAAGTCCTGAAGTAGATAGACCATCTTAAAATGCATTCTTAGTAGACGACAATAATTATGTCCTCCTTTATTTGCAACTTGATGACGGTTTTCAAGGAGTCGAGATTGAGTAATCTTAGGAATTAGGTTAACAATAATATGTGCGTATATATAATTGATGAATTTTTATTATTTGAATACTTACTTAAGGGTGAAGAAATATAGAAGAGGTTATGTGATTTAAATCTTGAAGATACTGCGAATTGAATTTTATTAATAACTATTTCTTCAGCGTCTTACTTGAATATTTAAAATGGTGACCTTAGTAATCGACTATTAAAGTGTAATGATTGATGACACCTTATATCTCGCATTATTGTACATACTTCTTATATCTGTGCTAACATGTGACTTCATGTTATTGCTTCTATGGAAGATTTTATTGGTTTCATTTAATGGAATACACAATGTAAAAGTTTTGTTAAAATTCATGCATTACTTAAGAAGATTGAGTTCTTATGGGTTCTCGTAACAAATACGTAATTATGGACTTTCATTTTCATACTCCTAGAAGATGTTCCTTAAAAATGAGAGGCCTAGTTAAGTTGCACGAGATTTAATTGTGATTACGCTCTTGATTTATTTTTTCCTTATGAAAGGCCCTTCTACTCATTTATGCTTGTTGTTCTTGAAAATGGGTAAGTATAGTAGAACATACAGTGCGCCATGAAAATAAAGTTGACGATAAATGTTGCGCCATGAACATAATGTCGATGTATTATTGATTGAATAATTAGATTCTATTGTGCCACTAAATAATGTTGATGTATGATTGTTTTAGTAACTAGATTCCTCTTGCGCCATTAATTATTTTGATGTATGATTGTTTTAGTAGTTAGATTACCCTTGCGCCATGTAAAAATGTTGATGTATCACTGATAATATAGACTAGAGTTATGAGTTGTGATTGATTAAGGGATTTAGACACCTCCTTGTTCCTCAGAACAGTAGCCAGCCCTGAGACCTTAAGTGGTCAAAATCAATAGGATGAATCCTGGGCTTGAGCATTTCTTATGTGTCCTGGAGGTTCTAACCATGAAGGATAGGCTGGGCGAGTAGTTCTTTAAATGTTTAGTGACATGGTGGATCAAATATCTATATTTCGCTTCAGTTGATTGTGATGCGTTGACTCGCGTCACTATTGATTATGTTAACGCACTGATTATGCATCGTTATTTTTTATGATGGTGTGTAGATTGTGTCATTAAGTATTGTGTTAACACATTGATTATGTGTTTTTATTTATATTTATGATGTGTTTCTATTAATTATGTTGATGGAGGGTTTGTGTCGTTATTAGTTACGATGATGTGTCACTTGCAATGTTATCAATTATGTTGTGATGTTTTTAATTTCCTAATGCAATTTTTTTTACCTATTGTACGTTGTTTTGTTGTTGTAATGGCGGGGTCGTTACACATACATTGGAATTAATCTTATCAACTGAGTATTTTAAGAATATTTTCAACAAGGAGATAAATTCCACATACCGCAATATAATATTCATGAAAATTGAGTATTATAGATAGTGTTATTAATGCGTTACAATGTTTACTATTATTAATGTGTAATTAATGTGTAAGATTTATGTAAAAAATAAATAATGCAAGTAATGTTATTAATGTGTAGATTTACATGAGAAGTTAAGAATTGACTTATTGGAAGATTATGGAGTGGTGTTATTAATGTCTTATTATGATCTATATGAAAATTCATTTGGTAAATAAAAGTCCCTACTTGATATTATTATAATATTATTGGTATTATGGAATTTCTTCCTATGTTATCAATATAATCAATATTATAGAGTTTCTTCCAATGAAGATTATGAAGTTTTAATATAATACAACTATGAATAATATAGCTGAAATGGAATTTCTTTTAATGAAAAATAATATGTTCCTGTAGTTATGACATGGGTTTACATTAAAATTTTAATATAATTCAAGTATGAATAAGTGAAAATATGGAATTATAATTCAATTATGAATAATATATTTGAGAGTATGAAATTTGTTACAATGAATAGTAGAGTTTGATATTTAGTAATGTAGTTGAGAGTATGGAATTTCTTTCCATGTTATTAATATAGTTGAGAATATGAGATTATGGAATTTTTTCCATGATATTAATATAGTTGAGAATATGGAATCTTAATATAATTCACGTACATAAGTTTTTTGAACTCGGAATCTCTCAAACTCCAAAGGGAAGAGGAAATTAGGCAAACCATCTTACCTATAGACCTAAGCCCGGATGAATATTCTACAAAAAACTTTTGGCTTATGGACATATGCTACAACAATATGTAATGGAGTGAGTTAATAAGTAGATAAACTCAACTTTTTAAGCAAGTTCATTTTTTTTGTTAGACAAAGTTTCACCCTCATCTACTCACATTTTTGAAATTCTAACAATGTGAGTCATTTTAAAATACACCAAAGTCCTTGAAAACAAAGTTCCATACTCAAATTTCCCATCAATAAAGTAAAACCATGACTTTCAATAAATCCCTATGAAATTTGAAAAAACAATTCCACCTAAAATCTTAAATTTATCTACTTATGAAATTGTTTTCCTCGGGGAAAAATTGCAATTTTTATTATAAACAAAAGTTACATTTTTAGATGTGCACTTGCATTTACAGTAGTGCATATAACCAAAAATCCCACAATGTTCTTATCCTTAAGGCCATGCATAATTTATAAAATAGACCCACATATCTCCAAGTAAAGTAACCTCTTGATCATATACTATTAGATAAGAAATATTACGAACCGTTGTCCTAGAAAAAGTCCTTGTACATTCCCATACCCATATAAGAGTGGTAACAATGCTGAATTTTTTTTCCAATCACTAGTAAAAAAGAGAATGAAAATCTTGAGAGAGATGACCATCCTTGGGATCTTGAGTAAACCATGCACCTACCTCCATAGATAAACCCAATTTAGATAAGTCATCAACATCAACATTGAGATCTTGAAAGATATGATTGACATAAATTGAAATGAAATTAAATACAACAAGTTTGACCTCCTCATAGATCATCCTAAGAAGATAGTTTTCCAAATTATATTTACTAGTAACCTAGTTAATGACCACTTGGGAGTCACCAAAAAATTGAATTCTTGGAAACCATTTCTCCACAGCTAAGGAAAGGAGAAGCTTCAAAGCCATTAACTCTGCTATATTTTTCTATCCTCCTCTCATACTAGCCTTAAATTTTATAAAATGATATTCAAAGAGATATATAACATTTCCCACACCACACATAGGTGGATTCCCCTAAATGGAACCATTTAAATAAGCCCTTGGAATGATTTTATTAATAATCTCTTTGGATATCACTTTGGGGGGATTTGGATGGATTAGTTGACTGAGACCATCAAGGATCACACAAATTAGCACCACACATTGAAGGAGATATATGCATCTCTTGTAAAAAATTTAAGCAGTTGGGGACGACTAGAATCCCCATGCCACTAACAAAGGAAGAGCTTTTAACTTTTTAACGGAGAGCTCTATGCACCATGTTTTTAGACTTTCTTCCATTGAGGCTTGTCTCCACATGATACAGGTGGATATCGGTGGCCACCCACCTTTTCCAATTGGCTCAAAACAGTTTTCTGGCAATTTTGGTAATTTACTATTTTTAGCAGTTTTTAACTTCCGGGGCCATTTTGAGGGCCCAAATGAAGTCTTTTTGTGATCGATATTCTCAAAGATAGCCAAAAGCATGATTGAGCCCCCAAAATGAATCTCCTCGATGATACCTTTCCAACAGGCTATAATGCGCCTAAAACAGAGATCGTATGCAAAAGTTACAACCCCGAGAAGTTAATGTACTAACTTACCCAAATGGGGCCCACGTGACTTTTGGTGCTTCATCTCCTAGGGTTAGGTTTTTGGATGTATAGGGTTTTTTGACATTCCTGTTTATTTTAAAAAGTCCTTCAGAGCCTCATTGTAATCATCTTTTTGTGAATGCGAGTAGCCGTCACATCTCTTCTGAGAGATAAGCTGCCACCATTCTAGCGAGTCTTTCACTCTGTATTTTTACAGTCTCTGTACATTTCTTTCATTAATAGAAATCTTGTATTACTATATATCAGTGTTTATGGTTTCATCTCTGATACATTTCTTTTATATTATTGGATATCCGCGATATCTCTGTGCATTTCTTTATTATATCTCCGCTCTCATTTCATGCCGAAAATAATCTGGATCAGTGGTATTAGAGCAGGCTGCTCTTGATCGTTTTTTCAGTTCATGTCCCCGACGAGGTCCGAGTATAGCAAGTTGGGTCTCGATATTGTCTCTCTTGAATACAATCGCTCTCGCACACCCAAGAAAACCTCCATGGTGGAAGAAAATAAAAACGACGGAGCATACGATCCTATAAATATGTTGCTTTAGCAAGCTCTCATGTGATAGAGGGACGAAATGATGGAGAATTTTTCCCACATCCTTCAACGCTTGCCGATATCAACAAGTGCATCTTCATCAAACAACCACTTTGGAAACACCTCTCCTTTTAAGGTATAGGTTAATTTTGATATTCCTATATTTGAAGGTTAGATAGATGCGGATGCCCTAGATAAATGGTTAAATCTATTAGAAGGTTATTTCTCTGTTCATAATTTTTCTGACAGGGAAAATATCACCTTCGCACTCCTTAAATATCTCCCCCATGTCAAACATTGGTGGGAAACTTACTGGGAGCAAAGTTCCGCAGAGGAGTCTGGAATATATGGGGTCGAGCCCACTTGGGATTTTTTTGTGGATGTGGTAAAGGAACAATATTACCATGTTGGCAACTATGAGGACCAGTACATGAGATGGACCACATTGCGACAAGAGAGGGGCCAAGCAGTTTTGAAGTTCACCAATACCTTCCATACCTTGTGCATCAAGCTGGGTATCAAAGACTCCGAATGACATTTGGTTCTAAAATACCATGGGGCTCTACACAAATACATCCAAATTGAAATGGATTTCTAGACATCTCATCACTCGGTGTTGCTTATCGATATGTTGTTAAAATTGAGCAATAAGCACCAGAACAAACGGGAGTTCAAGTCTGCAAATCCGCAACAACCAAAGTATGACAAAGATGAACCTAACAAACAGTCTCCTGAAAACTAGTCCAAGCCCCAGAAAAAGAAGGGTCACAGGAAGACAAAGAAGGACACTAGAAAATGGTGCGATTTCCACAAAATCCCCTGGCACAATACCGATGAATGTCACTTAAAATAGTCATTGGTAGCCGAGATCAAAGACAAGGAGCCGAACCCTGATTCATAATCTGATTTTGAAAATACTAGTAAAGGACAGATCATTGACGTGGACCCCACTGCTATTGTCACGACTGCATCAATTCAAATAGAAGAACCAAAAGATCCTGAAGAGGGGGAGGGCCTTTTTCATTCACAGATGTGGGTGAAGGGGACCCTGCTGCATTTTATAGTTGATAGCGGAAGCCAGAATAACCTCATCTTAGCCGAGGTCGTCAAACAGTTGGAATTGTCAACAACACCACACCCCCAGCCATACAACATCGGGTGGCTTTGCCAAGGATGAGATCTTTGGGTCAGCCAACAATGTCGATTATCATACGACATCCAACCCTTCAAGGATGAGGTATTATGTGATGTTTCCCCACTGGATGTCTTTGAT
>JASDQU011101316.1:44041-54366 GCA_032191745.1 Picea mariana | reverse complement strand
AAGCCATGAAGGAACTTCAACCAATAAGGCCCCTCTATTCAATGGAACAAACTTTCCCTTCTGGAAAGTTAGGATGAGAACCTACATAATGGCTTTAGGTGTAGATGTATGGGATGTGGTAGAGGTTGGTTACGTAGAGCCAGCTGTACTAGATAATAAGGATGACAAGATAGAATTCAGATTCAATGCTAAGGCTATGAATTCTATTCTGAGTGGGCTTGCAGAAGTAGAATTTGTAAAGGTTGTGCATTTAGAAACTACCAAAGACATGGGGGAAACACTCATTAGAAATTATGAAGGTAAGGAGAAGGTAAAAGGTGCCAAGCTTCAAGCCTACTGAGTACTTTTTGAACAACTAAATATGAAATAAGATGAAACTATTGGGAAGTACATTCTGAGAGTTTAAGAACTAGTAAATGCAATGAAAGAACTTGGTGAAAAAATTGAGGAACCGTCTTTAGTTCAGAAAATTTTGAGATCTCTGCCAGATGGGTTCAACCCAAAGGTCTCAACTATAGAAGAAATAAATAATTTAAAAGATTTGTATTTTGATCAACTTCTAGGAATTTTGACTGCATATGAAATGAGGATAGTTAAAGATAAACCCACCTCTAGAGAAGCATCTTTTAAAGAAGACAAGAATGAGGATTCTAAGACTGATGAAATTGAAGCAAAATTTGTGAGAAGACTAAAGAAAGGAACAAGCAAGTATCAAGGAAATTTGCCCTTCAAATGTTTTAACTATGGAAGGATAGGTCACTTTTCATCTAAGTGTCCACACAATAAGAAGGACTAGAACTCTGAAGGAGAAGAGAAGTACAAATCCAAAAGATTTGATAAAAGGAAAAGTTTATGTGTAAACAATGATGACTCTTCAGAAAACACAGATAGTGACTCTTCCTAAGAAGATAAGGTAAATGAATTTGTGTTTATGGACAAAGAGGATTGTGATAATGAAATCATAGGAAGTAATGTCAACATTGAAGAATTTGTGGCTGACTTGGAAGGAGACTTGATTAGTTTCTTATAAGAGATAGACAGACTCAGACTTAAGAAGAGAAAACAAAAACAATTGTTGATACAGCTCAAGAAAGGCAGTAAAAAACCTAATGAATACTTTTCCTTGCTAAAAGTGGAATTAGAAGAGGCAAAGAAAATCGAAGACATTTTGAAACAATAGTTATCATAAAGGAAGCCAATATGTGAAGCTCTAAAAGAAGAAGTAGTGAAAACTAGAAAAGAGTTGGGGAAGTTTCAAGCCTTGTATCACCATAATTTTTCAAGTATCAAAGCCTCAGAAGAAGTAGCCACCATTCTGAATCAACAAAGGAGTCCAAAGTTGAAAACTGGTTTGGGTTATGAAGAGGGATCAAGTAGTGGTCAACCAAGCAGCAAACAATCTGTCAAGTTCATCAAATCCACAACCAATGAAAACAATAAACCTGTAGAAGCAAAGGAAGATAATTAGACACTAAGGAGGAGTAAAGAAAAAGGTGCCAGAAATGAACCTGTAGATCAAAGAAATAATACACCCTCTAGTCAAGGAAATCATCAGCATGGAAGAAATCGACCTTCTCAAAGAAAAAAACTATTTTCCAGGTTCAAAGACTTTTTCTATGGATATTGTTTCTACTATTATAACTTTTGTCACAAAGCTGTAAATTGTTCCTTAAGATTTAGACATAAGCAATCAAGACACCTAAGGAATAAATATCTGCCACAACAAAGAATGAGATGACCAAGTAACAAACAACCACGGATTGCAAATGGTCAAATTAAGTTTAGAGACATGCAACTGAGGAGGTCAAGAAATAATGAACAGTCAATGAGTAGACAACGTTGAAACAATCACTTTGACCTATTGAACAATGAGCTTGAATTCTATAACTTTCATAACTTCAGCCACAAAGCTGCAACCTGCCATCTAAAGAATTACAAAGTAGATCCAAGGATAAAACTCTTAGCTAGAAAGGCCAGCACATGGAAAAATAACGATAGTGGAAAACATGGTCTAGTAATTTCAACTCAAAAACGAAAGGACTCCCGAAATATAAACAGTGGATGTTCCAAGCACATGACTAGAGAAAAGGTTAAGGTTATGCCTATAAGTAAAAGAAAAATAGGAAATGTGATATTTGAAAATGACGAACCAGGTAAAATCAAGGATAAAAGGATTGGTGAGCTTGAGCAATGGCAAAGGAGATTCTCAGGATGATCTGCTTGTAGATGATCTGAAAAATAATTTTCTCAGTATAATTCAAATGTGTGACAGAGGCTGTGAAGAGGTGTTCACATCCAAATATTGTAAGGTGAAAAATGTAAACTTGGGACAAGTGGTGGCTAAAGGCATAAGGACAAATAATGATGTTGATATTGAATCCTCTCCTACAAGTAAAGAAGAAGATTATGATACAATAAAAGAATGTTCTGTTAACATTTATCCCATGGAAGGAGTAGAATAAGAATCATGTCATAAGTTGGAAAAAGAAGTTGTGAATCCTAGAATGAAGGATGAGAAGTCAAACACCCAAATCAAATTCTTGAACAACTCCATGACCCTGAATGAGATCTTGGATAGACATAGATCACCAAATGAAAAATCCAGTCTTGGATATAGTAAGAAAGAAATTAGTACTTCTAAGAATCCTAACACAGTTACTTCATTTGTAAAAAGGGAAAGAAGGTATGAGAATGTTTGTAGCATTTTTCTTTTGTGATTGAATATGGTCATAAAGCCTTGGATTATAGGCATCATGGAGGAAAAATGAAACTGCATTAATAGAGATCGATGAGAATCAGCGGGCATATCCAAGGGTTGTTTAATATGAGCTACAATTGTGCAATGTTCCAGTAGGACAATGACATCTGCAACAACAACATTCTGATGTACATGACATCTTGTGGAGATATCAAGAGGAAAGACCTTGTCAGAAAGAGAAAATCTCTTACCAAAGGGAGAAAGAATTCAGAAGCAGAGAGAGAAGAGTGGTAGGGGGAGTCATTTAGTTATGACAAGAAAATGTTGATGAAGGAGTCCTAGTGAGAGAGGTGAGAACTATTGAGTATGCTACAGAGGATAGAACTCAAGATGGAGATGAACAGGTCTAAGAATCAAAAGGAGAAGTCTATTGTTTAGATACAAATACTTTGCAGGACTCAAATAAGAGAGTCCATCCTGTTAGGGGGAGTATGTATTGGTTGAATATATGATACCTCCAACAAAGTACTGCAACATCTCAGGTTGAGCATGTTTTCTTTGAAATTAATGTCAAAGGAGGAGAAAAGGAGTGGTCCTGGTGCTATAGTTGGAGGTCCAAACATATTAGCATAGTCGTTCAGTGTTTCCATCAATGCCAAAGGGGGAGATTGTTGGCATGTTTACAGTTGGAGTGCGCTTATCATTGATGGAAAGAAAAGTGACGGAAAACAAGAAAGAAAGGAAGAACAACAACGATGTTGGCAGGCTTACAAGAACATCGATGGCAAATAAAAACACCTCAGACCAGACCCGGAGGAGAATCTTCGGAGGGTGAAACCTTTGAATAATTAGAAAACATTCTAAGTTAGAAGAAATAATTATACCAGGAGGATGAGTGACAATGATCGTTGGATCGACCACTGTAAATGATCTGGGTCGTCAGATCAGAGTCCAAACAGGAGTAGAATGTAGAGAAGGATAACATATCTCAGGCGTGAGATATGAGCACAAGGATTGACCATCATTGGATATGGAAGAACGTACATGACCGTTAAGTGCAAGGTGAAGCGGGCTTACAAAGTCTTGAAAGCAGGGGGACCATCCATCGTCAAAGAGGATACGTGGCAGCAGATGAGAAGATTTGTATAATCGTGAATTAGGAGAACTATGTGGATCAGTCTGCAGATATCGTGAAATGCAAAATCATGATAAGATTTGAAGCATTAGTTCCAGAAGACACGTGGCGAGTGATTGGAATTTCACTGACTCACAAACTGGAGAAGTCAAAGGTGCGTTTTGTGGGAGCTCGTGATATGTAAGGTTGTGAAATGATCTAAGCCATTGGATTGAGGACTAATATGGGTTGTCAGATCCAAGAGAAGAACATGTACCATGTGAGGAGATCCATGTCAAAAGGAAAAATGGCAGACCATGTGGAAACGAACCACGTCAGGAAGGAAAGGTGGAAGACTACATCAGCAAGGACACATGGTGCAATAATACAATGACAAGTTTCAAGTTGATTCAACATTTTAGGTACGTGGAAACCACAAATCCAAGTGACATGTGGCAAGAGATCAACATTTCACTGACTCGTGTGTTGGAGAAGTCAAAGGTGAGAGTTATAGGAACTCACAATATATGAAGTCGTGAAATTATCTGAGCTGTCGGATCATCGATGATATGGGTCATTGATCTGGAGAAAGTATCAGATATTGGGAGTTGGAAGAGTCATGATTGGCTCATGTTCAAACCCCCGACATGTGAAGTCGCAATGAGATCTGAGCCATCATATCAAAGAAGAGACCTGGACTGTTGATATGGAAAGAGAAGCTCTTGAATGTTTGGCCTGTGGTCATATCCAATGTCACATCATCGAATAATAGAGGAAGGAGATACCGATGCTAAGCTCCACTTCACAAATTGCAAGTTGGGATATTCAAGGAAACTCACAGCAGAAGATTGCAAAATGAAAAATTGTGAATCACCCTAATATTTGGCCCCTGGTCATAGCTAGTGGTCACATCAGTGGGAGAGAAGGGAAGGAGCTAGTAGTGCTAGGCTCCATTTCGAAGTTTCATGTATCGTGAGTTTGGAAGCAACTCACAGTAGAAGGTTGCGAGTCACGAAGTGCCCTTTTGAATAAGCGCTTGGCCACAACTCATGATCATGTGAGAGGAAGGATCTAGCCCAGCTAAGATCCATTTCGGAGATCGTGACTTGGGAGAGTTGAGATGCCTCATACCAATATTCACGAGGTCATGAGTCATGAAGAACCCTTTTGAATAAGCACTTGGTCACAACTTGTGATCATGTGAGAGGAAGGATCTAGCCTAGCTAAGCTCCATTTCGGAGATAAGAACTTGGGAAAGTTGAGATGCCTGATACCAAGATCCCTGAGGTCACTAGTCATGAAACACGTTCTGAATAGGCATTTTCTCACCATTGGAGGCCACATGAAGGAATGGGCTTAGAAGCAAAAGAATCCATACTTGAATTGCTAAAACTGCTAAAACACAGTGAAAAAGTCTGCCAGAAAACTTGAGGAGCTGCAGGGTGATCTCCAGAGGAGCTGAAGAGTCCTGAGGTAACTGCTAGTGGAATGAAGACTGTTCATAAAGGCGATTGACAGATGGAAAAGCGTTAAGAACTGTAGCTGCCAAAGAAGCCAAATAATATGAGGATAATCCCATTAATGATGAACTCACAGGAACTGAACCACCAGAGAAGATGAAGAGTTTCCATGATGATCATGAGATTACTCGACGTGAGAAAGGAATTGAAGACAGTGAAGCGAATGAACTCTATAGGTGAGCTATGGAGAATGAATGCAGCACTGCAGTCAACTACTTGTAGGGCAGAACTGTGAGGCAATAAAGAGCATGCAGTGGCATAGTGCATGGATCATGCAGTTGGTGCATAGAGAATATAAAAACAAAGAACGAACAAGATATGTGTGCTTCTGTTGAGTGTGATTCATGCGAGTAGAAGCAAGCTATGCATAGTAGCTGAAATGCACAAAATGGTCATAGAGCATGGAATGGATATGGCACATAGAGAATAAAAGAAAAAAGAATAGAAAGCACAATATATGCAAGTAGGAAGACACTAATGCAGGCAGAGCAGAGTAGTGTAGAAGAACAATGATGTGACTTGTAATCCATTGATAAATTCTCTATCACTGTAATAAATTTATGAGAAGAAAATATTTAAATTTCAAGGTGATACGGAGGTTCTAGGGAGGATTTTTTTCCTCGGAGTTTCAAGTGGGTGATTGAACACAGGGAGTTGTAGCTTCCATCTAGTTGCAGCCAGAAAAACTAGGGTGGCAGGGTGGTGCAAGGGATAACTATTGTTCTTTGTTATACAGGTTGGTGCATGTATGTATGGAAGTTGGTGCTTCCATCCAATTGGTGTTGGAACACTTAGGGAGTTGGTGCTTCCTTCTAGTGGGTGGTAGTGAAAGAAGAGAGTTGGTTCTCTCAGCAAGTTGCAGCTTGTAGAACAGATGTTGTAGCCTTAAGAGGAGTTGGAGCTCACAAGAATGATAATGTAAATTAAATAAAGATTACTTATCATATCAACAAGAAGAGGTTTTTCCCTTTATGGGTTTCCTCAGGAAATATATGTCTCTGTATATTTCATGTGTGTGATTGATGTTTAATATTCTATTTCTTATTTCCCTACATCATGGTGATTGTCATTATGTGTTCAGTAAAGATTTTAAAATGGAAAAAATTGTTTAAGCACAGTAACAATTGATTCACCCCCCCCCTCTCAGTTGTCCAATAGGTCATATCTTATTTCGGAGCTTCAACACTCTGGAACACTAAGTTACTAGAACTTTGAAGTAGTTCAATTCCTTCAGAGGTTTACCTCTCGAATAAGTCATTAAACAACATTGACCTCTTTCTTTCGGTTAACTTCTCATTATTACACTATTCTTCCACTATGCTTGATCACCATTCAAGAATGCTACCAAAGTAGATCAATAGTTAGAATTACTTTGTGATTCATGCTTACTCTATCTTTCCACTACGCTTGATGTAAAGGTCATGAGATATCATGGCGGATATTACATCAACGACCAATGTTAGTTCGTTTAATATGATACTACAAGATATTGTGGATTACGTTGTCCTTCCACTAACCTCAATCATATGGTCAAGAATTCATCCGAAGTCCCTCCTTGATCTAACGGTTGGTGGGATTTCGTGACTTTGTGACTTCTCAAGTTCCCACCTCTGCCTTATCTTCAATATTCACTGAAGTGGCAATTTTTGGATGTCCTGAAACTTACGTTGTCCTTCCACTTGTCTTTGATCAATGGTTCTAACTGATATGATGGTTGTGATTACTCCTGAAATGTGAATGGATGATTAGATTTCTACAATCCTTCACAAGGTATTCTTCTGTGTAGGCTATGGCTTCTACGTGATCTAACGGTGCAATATTTTCCCGATAACTATATCAACAGATAAGATTCTTCCTTTATTATTTTGGAGTTTTACTATGGGGGTTTCAATCTCGAAAGCACTTATGTAATGCGTTCTCCCTTCTAAGATTTCCTTCATCCTTTCCAAAGACCTTAACATTCCATGCTCTAGTTTTGTGTGTGTATTATTTGTAGAATCTCCTCGTTATCTCTCTTGAGATTTAGGAACTTAGGATCATTGTTGATCCGATCATGATCAACATTGATCATGAATTTCTTGAGCCTCAAGGTGATCTTCCTTTTCCTCTGATTATTGTACATGTTTGACTCATGTTTCCATCAATGACAACACACAGTCAATAATGCTAACACATTTCTTTTATATTTATTTTTTAAATCTATTGATATAAGAATGGTGAGCGCTTGGATTTAAGCATGATTGTTTAAGAATTTCCCTAGTGTAAGATAAAAATAAATCTATGTATTTGTTATGATAAACAAAACTCCTCCAACACCTCCTGAACCAAGCTTCTCCATTCAAGATCCATAAAAAATATAATTGCATGAGTGTGATCCATAGTTAGAGATGAGATCTACCTAGGATTTTTACCTTTTCAGTCCATTATATAAGAGAAAAAAACACTCTTTAGTTTAAAGAAGACTCGAAGTGGGGAGATGCTAGTGTTACTCAAAATACGATAATTTCGATCAATCCAAATTGTCCATATATAAAAAGTAGGTAGTATTGATATATCATCCTACTCATACTAATTTTCCCAATTTTCCCACATATCTTCCATTGGTGTGCCTTTTCCCAATCCTTAAGGCCAGCACTATGACCTTTTATGTGTGACCATAATTAAGGAGAAAAATGACACTACTAGAAAAATTGGGACACGGTTTCATAACACTCCATACAAAGATAGAAAATACTTTAACCTTTGAAATTTCTTTTCTATAATCCATCTCAAGTAAGAAGTTGTTTTTCCAGAAAAATCTGTATACATATCTCCTCTTTAAGAGGGGATTTTGTTTTCCATATTCAACACCACTAGTCCTCTATTCTATCATAAGGAAGAATTCAAAGTGTTTGTTAATATGCCAATTTCATAGAGTACTCACTAGTAATAGGGTTTTCTCCTCACGTACGACAATATTCCTCTTTACTTAGTTTTATTCCAATTGAATTTGAAGCAATTAGAAGTGGTATCAAGAATCATGAAGGTCCTCTATAATTCTTAAGATACTAGTATGTTTTGAGACAAAGTGATTAAGAGCATATTGAACATGTCAACATAAATCTATGAAAGGTATACACTTATATTGACAAAAGAAAGGAAATTTATCAATCCCTCCACCATTTGGAAGCTAGAATCCATCCTAATTTAGGAGTCTCAAGAAATTATAATAGATTCTCCATTCCCAACTTTTGAGTTACATGATTTCTAATGATAGGAAATGATTTAGTGAGGGGCCACTAGAAAAGAGAGGCACCCACTTTGAGCCTCATTAATTTTAATATCCAATCCATGATTGAGTCAACATTTGTATACTTACATAAGGGGACTTGATGCCAAATACTTCAGCTAGATACGAAGTGCAAAATTTATCTAGCAACCAAATTTTGTATAAATATATTGAAACACTTTAACCCCAAACCACCCTTTCATTCGGGTTTGAAATTTCTCTCCCATTTCATGCAAGGGATGCCTTCAATCTCTCATTTCCTGACCAAATAAGTTTTCTATCCATTTTTTTTTATTTTGTTAGTGATGCATTTAGGAATAATGATATGGCTAGTGTGAACTAGAATACCAAGATGGATTTGACAATGAATTTGATGAGGACCAAATTTCCTCCAATTGATAGGTATCTATTACACCTAAAATTTATCAAATGTTGGATTTTATCTACCATCTAAATATAGTAAACTTTGGTATAGTTATTTCCTTTTAGGGAGAACCCCAAATATTTGAAATATGTTGTAAAGGAATACACATTAAATGAAAAGAATCTAGATATAGAATATTTAATATTGACTTGAGAGACATGATGAAAAGGCATAATAAACTTTCTTTTATTAATAACCATTCCCATAGTTGAGTGGGAAAGTTCTATAACTTTATCATAAGCTCGTTCTTCCCCTTCTATTCCTACACCAAACAAAACAACATGAGGGCATTCAAAATAAGAGTATGGGTTATGTAAATCAACCTATATCCTAATTCTCCTCATCAATCCCTCCTCCTTGTCTATGGAAATACATTTTCTAAGGTTATGAATCCCTCCTCCTTGTCTATGGAAATACATTTTCTAAGGTTATTGACCATTAGAAAGAATAACAATAGAGATAGGGGACAACCTTGGAAAAGGAGCAATTTGATCCATTAATGAGAATGGTAAAATCTACTCAGGAATAAAATTCTTTAATATATGATATTGGATGTGGATAAAATAAAAAATCAACGAGGGTAAAAAACATATAAATATCAATAAGATCGAAATCTTTTGGAAGATCGATTTTTAGAAAAGTGACAAGAATCATTTTAATTTTGATTGTGTGTATGCACTCCTATGTGGTGTCAATTCCATCATGTATATATATCAACCATTTAGGAACCTCTTTTGTTCCATTGATATTAGGTTTGAGAGGATAGGATTCATATGACCAACTATGACCTCTGTTATTAGTTTGTATATGACATTGCATTTTATTTTGGTATTAAATTTGAATTTTGATAGGAAAATATGAGTTCTTGGTACCCTCTAACAATTGAAACAAACTTGGCGTGTACTTGGACATTCTTTCTTTATCATGTACAAATTTTTGGAACTCCTAGTACAAGCATTTTGGGTAGTATTGATCATTCATTGGATAAAAAAAAATTGTTCACTCAACAATAGGGGACATCCTGGTCAATTTTGAACAAAAGAAAGTTATTTGGATTCCAACTTATAAAAAACGGAGTGCATGGAAGTGTTCCTACATCTCTTTTCTATATTTTCCATTGGATCCTGGACAATAGTGGAAGGTATGAAACCATCAAATTGGGGTATTTTAAGATTAACATAATGAAAAAGTGGGACATTCTTGGGGTTCACCTTGAAACTTTAAATAACCCAAGTCAATATGGATTTACAATTCTTCACCCTAAATCATTGAAAAGTGTTGTAATGATAAATTTTAAATTT
>JASDQU011101316.1:18779-30793 GCA_032191745.1 Picea mariana | reverse complement strand
TCTAAGGATAGTTTTTTGTCTCTGTGGCAACCTCGTTAAAAAATGAAACGGAGGTTACGAGCATAGTTCTTGTTTCTGTGTCAAGCTTGTTAAAAAATGAAATAGTTTTCCCCCTCTCTATTTGAGTCAAGTCCTTCATCTAGTATTTGAAGCTTCATTTCATTCTCCTTTGCAGTTGTATGAAACAAAGCTTGGGGGGCATTTGTCTCAACCTCTGGACTTCATGCTGAAGTTGAGCCATGAGTTTCTTAAGCTAGGGGCTAAGTACCAACCATCCGTGTATTATGCGTTGGGAAGTCGCAAGCATAGTTTTATATGGTTCAAGCTTGTGTAAAAATGAAACCAGGTCCAAGCATAGTTTTGTTTAGTTTTTAATCTTGTGTAAAAAATAAAATCTATCCCAAGCATAGTTTCATTTTGTTTTAAAGCTTGCATAAAAATAAAAACAATCCCGAGCTTAGTCTTTGTTCTTTCTTGTGCTCGTAAATATGTGAGAATGTAACCGAGTATACTTTTATCACTTTTTCGGACTCGTAAAGGTTATACAAAAAAGGAACCCCCTAGAGTTCCCTTTAAGCTCTTTTCAGACTCTCTAAACATGAAAAGATTGCCGAGTGACCTTGTTCTTTTCACGCTCGTTAAAGTATTTGAAAAAAACATTTGTTGAGCGATATTTTATCTCTTTTTCGGTCTCATCAGACTACTTTACGAAAAAGGAACTAAGAGAGTTCTCTTTTAAGTTTTTTTCTAGACTCTATAATCATGAAAAACCTTTGAGTTTTCTTTATTTGGACTCATAAAACAAACTTTGAAAGGCCCATATGGGACCTGAGTTTTCTTTAAGTGTTTTTCAGACTCTCTAAACATGAAAAACCCATGAGTTTTCTATCTCTAGAGTCATTAAACAAACATTGACAGACCCATAATGGGACCGAACCACTCCTTCTTAGGGTTCGTTAAAAATAATTTGAGGGAATGGTCCGAAGGATGAGATTACATTACAAGCATATGTTATCCTCCTCAATCTTGTGTAAAAATAAAGAGGTACTCACTAGAAATGGTGGGGGAAAAATTGGGAAAGAAATGTATCTAAACCTATATTCTGTGGATAAAGTATTTGAAGTACGCGTCTGGTGAGTGATAATTTATCTCTTTTTCGGTCTTATCTAGACTATCTTATGAAAAAGGAATTGAGAGAGTTCTCTTTTAAGTGTTTTTCAAAACTCTATAATCTTGAAAAGCCTTCAAGTTTTCTATCTCTAGATTCATTAACCCAACATTGACAGACCCATGATGGGACCGAACCACTCCTTCTTAGGGTTCGTTAAACATACTCTGAGGGACTCATCCAAAGGATGAGCTTACATCAACAAGCATATGTTATCCTCCTCAAGCTTGCGTAAAAATAAAGAGGTACTCGCTAGAAATGGTGGGGGAAAATTTGGGAAAGGGATATGTTTTCATCTTCGTATTGATTGTTAGTAAGTGTCGCTCTTAAACATGACACCCCCTATTCATCATTTGAAGCCGGTTTGGGAAATCCATTTGTCTCTCATTCGATTTTCTACAAGGTCATTCCCTGTGTCATCTTTGAGTCAATGATGCCAAATCATTGGTTGTGTCATTCATATGTTCAAGAGAAGTTTATCTGAAACCTATATTGAGTCGACCATCTACAGTTATCCATTCTCTCTGTGTCATCCTTCCTCGTGTCCAGTCCAATTAAAATCATACTCTGTTTCACCTTCAAAATATGTTACTCATTTTGTGTCATTGATGGGGGATACAACAAGGCCCTCCTGTGACGAGTCTTGTTCTGTCGACTTCATCTCATTATTCAGAATCAAGACTTAGAAATTATTTGGTACCTTGGAGCTTGCATGTCTCAATGGTAGGTTTCCTTTCTTTAGACAGTGGGTTTACATCATTGACCCCTGATCGAAAGATTCCATCGGTTTTTCTACTTCAACTCATTTATTCACACTCGATGGATTGTACTATAGTACCTTAGGAGTCATTGATATCAATGGTGATTTCCCTCACACTTGTTAACGGTTTCATCAATGACCGGTAATCAAGTGTTGCACCTACGGATTTATCCAATAACATCTAGAAATAAGAACAATGAAACTCTACTTGTTTCACATCCCCTCCTTGCCCCAAGTAATTGCAACCCTTTTGTGAGAATTGCCTCACAATTCCCCAATTTTCCCTTCTTCCTCCATCACAACCCATTAACTTCCCAAGAAGATATCCTAAGGTTGAGAGGAGAAGCCATACAGAGGTGCACTTGGAGCTTTGTGAAGAGGATCTGAGACCAGGTTCATGGAGCAGAAGTTGGACATGGTTGTAAAAGGTATAATCATTGAATTATCAATAAAAGAAGTACTTTTCCTGTCCCAAATCATGGTGTATTAAATGTTTGTATATGGTTTATGTTTTTATATTCTAACATCTAACCCTAATTTGTATATGAATTTCATGCTTGTAGATTTTTGTTTTTTTGTATTTGAATGCAGGCCAACCTTGGGAGGAGGCTTGTAGTCAATGAATATTTCAAGTGCCAAAGGATCATCACTCGATGCAGAGTAGATGTACAATTACCCGATTCTTCTCATTTTTTCTTTTCTTGTATGAGTCTTGGGTATGTTTGGGGTATTTAGAGAAGTAGTTGACCTTTAGACGGTTGTGATCTACCTACATTCTGAACCCTAGTGTAGTATTAAGGGAGGTTTTTCACGCTAGCAGAATTGGAAACCATACTGGGGAAGCCTCTAGGGTTTTAGGGGATTTTTTGGGTGTTTGATTGGTTATTGTACCTTTCGAGATTTTGTTGAGTCTGCTGAGTATTTTAAGTGATTCTGGTCACCTGTTGGTGCCATACCAGTTCTCCCTGCCCTGTCAATCTGTCTTTTCAATTTCCTTTTTTGAGGAAATAAAGAGGTTTACGCGGCCTACAATGGGTCATCCCATGTACATATGCGCCATGTCTAGTAAACAACCTACATACATACACAAGCTGGTGAAACAACAATAGTGTATCTGGTTCAAGAAAGAGGTTGGATTGNTTCTCCCTGCCCTGTCAATCTGTCTTTTCAATTTCCTTTTTTGAGGAAATAAAGAGGTTTACGCGGCCTACAATGGGTCATCCCATGTACATATGCGCCATGTCTAGTAAACAACCTACATACATACACAAGCTGGTGAAACAACAATAGTGTATCTGGTTCAAGAAACTATTTTTGAAGAAAAGGCATCCAACCTCTTTCTTGATTGATGTTTTACTTGTCAGGGTTTCTTGACAGAGTTCAATGTCTCTATTTTTATAATCATAGCTTGGGTTAGATGTCGGTTTACTTTTATTTTTGAAGATTTCTTGTGTTTACTTTTGAAAGGGTTTTAGGCGAGTCTTTGAGTTTGTTGATCAGCCTATTTGGTGTCTTTAGTGACTCCCTGCTATCCATAGTGGGCCAAAGGTCAGTTTCATTCTTGTCTTGTATTTCTTTTCCCCCTTTCATTTTCTTTAAAGAAAAGAGAAAAAATATTTATTTCAAGTCTTTCCTCTTTGAAGCATTTTCAAAAAAAGAAAAAATAATTTTTCATTCTTAGTTTGGTAAAGTAGTTGGAGTTAGTTATTTTACTTGAAAGGAAAAATAGTTCATTTTTAAGTTGTTTACTAGTTTCTTAGAACTTAAGTAACTCGTAGTTGAGCGAAATTGTGTTTTAGGTCTTCTTTTTAAAGATATTGAAAAGAGTTAGTTATGAAAAAGTTGGTTACAAAGAGATAGTTGTTAATCTTTATTGTTGACTAGAAGTAATTTTTCTTTCAAAGTTTCATTTATTTCTCCTCTTTCATCTCTCATAAACATCACTAGTTTCACTACCATATCCTTTGAATTAAAACAAGCCATTTAAAATGAACGCTAAATTTGAAATTAATTAGACTTTTATGTTTGTAGGTTCAATCAACTAGTTTAGGGTTAGAGCCTTGAATTAGGCTGGAGAGGAAACACTTCAAGGATTTTAAACAAATATCAGAGTCAGAGCTAGGGAGTATAAAAGTCCAGTGATGTGAAATTTATCTAGGACCCCCCTCTAACACAGGGGATAAACCTAAGGTCGCGTGAGGAAAGGAAGCAGAGATAACCCCTCCAAAAATAGACTAAACGTAGTGGGGAATACATATTGAGGATCTGTCATGGGAATACTATCACTCGCATTTTCCTATGGAGCTTCATGTACCTTGAATCTGTTTTAGATCCTTAGTTGTCTTCAAGACACTTTATTTCGATACCCTCTTTAGGTTTCAGACTTGTTATCCTTCTCATTGCGGTGCACCCGATTATCGACTGTACTTGCCTAATGACTATTTGCGAGTTGGAAACTTAGTTTCCTTTATTCTAGGGACTGACATAAGTGACTGCGGGTGTATACCGCAATACCTAGGGAAGACATAGAGTCACATTTCGTAGAGTATATGTGGAGGGTGCTTCCATGTTCGAGTTGCACTTGCACCAGTGAGTTTCTCTGGTGTTGGCTGGCATAATTGTTCTTCCAACTAGATAGTGGTTTTCTTGGTTTCTCTTAAAGGAAATTTTATAGTATGTGATTGGTTTTAAATGTTAGTTAAATCCTTAATGTGTTTTTTATATTTTCGCAAAGTGGAAGATCAAGAGATATGTCGGTCGTGAAGGCTTCAGAGCCTGTCGTTGGTTGTATTAGAGCCACCACCATCACCGTTACAATGAATACTTGACTAGCAAAGGTCATACAAGGCGACCAGGCGATATGAAATTGTTCTCAAGCCTGCTTCGAGAGGAGATTATTCGACTCCTGAGGAGCCTACTATTTCTGAACTTGGAGTGGAATCTCTCGGTCCAAACAACCCTTTGATCACTAACTTATCATCGCCAATCTTGGTACAAATTGTCCCTCTGAGGGTAACACCTTACGAGAATCAAATAGTCTTACAAGAAGCTATGGAATAAAATTTTCCTACTTTGTTCGGGAGTCCTCATACTCCCGTTTCGGCTACTACTATAGGGGGTATGTTGCCTCCTAAACCACCTTCATTAGTTCGGACCACAGTGGTCTCGACCCCCTCTACCTCGAAAAGTGGTGTGATTCCATCATCAATGACGACCATTGCTCCCTTCACACAGAGTGTGAAGGGCCCTCCATTTCCATATCGGATGCTCGACTTTGATTTGAACTCTGTCCTTACCTACTTCACCCTACAAACCATGGGTCTGGGGGAAAGGAGCTCAAAGGCTCCCATGCAAGGGTATGCTAGGGTCACTTCAATCCCCTTCAATGCTATCCCTTATAGTGGGGGTCATATACCTCCTTTGTCCCCCTCACTTGGTGGTGCTTTCCAACAACCTATCAGGCTGAGTGCTAACTACAACTTGTTTGGATCAGGAAGTTTAGGACCTTATTATTACACTACGTCAATGGGATCCATGTTGTTCTCTTTGTATGATGCATTTGGTAATAACATTTTTTTGTTAGCTATCATCTTGGCCTAGGGGAAACCCTTCGGGTCGAGTGCTAACTACAACTTGTTTTGATCAAGGAGTTTAGGACCTTATTCTTACACTACGTCAGTGGGATCCATGCCGTTCTCTTTGTACGGTGCATTTGTTAATAACATTTTTTTGTTAGTTGTCGTCTCGGTCAAGGGACAACAAAATCCTGTGCAGGGTATTATTCCTACATAGGGGCAAGTATAGGAGTTTTCTCCTACCAAGGACTTTGGAATCCTTGGCAGAGATTACTTCCCTCGCAGGGGATGTTGGCTGGGGGAAACCCCTTCCATGGTCAATGGAAACCTGGGGAAGGATCAGTATCTATGCCTGTTGGATCGGCTGGGGGAAGCCCCTTCCAGAATATTTGAAACACAATGAGAGAGAAATCCCCACCCTACCCTCATTATCCAATTATGGGAGTTAGCCGATGATATCCTAGAAAACGCAGTTTCCATATGTTGGTCAAGGTGATGGTGTCTACGAGAACCCTGGCCAGCAACCCAACTTTCCCCAGCAACCTCGTTCCAGTCAAACTCCAGGCCCCCTTTTTCCTGTACATATTACCCAACCCAAACTACAATTTCTGACAACGTTACATTTGTTAGACTTGTCAAGGTTGCTTAACGACCTGATTTGTCATGATCCGCATTGGCCCCCCATGCCAAATAAGTTTCCCTTGGATATTCTAAAATTTGAAGGAAAACCTATTGAAGATCCAGGTGATCACGTGACAAATTTCCACTTGTGGTTCTCATCAAACTCATTGTGAGATGACTCCATACAGTTTCACATGTTTTAACACTTTCTTATTGGGGGTGCTGCGAAATGGTACATCGAGCTCACCCGCTCAAGATATTCTTACTTTAGTGACTTGGAGATGGTATTCCTAAACCATTTCCAACTACCTGTGAGATATGATGCCAACAATGAATTGTTGGCCAACTTTGAGCAGACTAAGGTCGATCATATCTTCAATCACATCTGAGAATGGAGGCATCATAAGATTTTGATTAAGGTATGAGTCCAACCAAATTTCCTGTTGGAGTGGTTCCTACAGTCTTTGGTGCCAGTTTTATCCAAGGATGTTTCCACTTCGGGATTTTTTTAGAGGAGGAGGCGATAATGAGAGCACAACAGCTCAAACTGATTTACTCTTAGTCTGGATTACTCTATGAGATTTTTTTAGATGCACCACGATCCATCCTCGACAATGCTAGACAAAATTCTAGACCACATGCCGATGGTATAGTTCATTCAACACAAGGAAAGTCCACTGATATTTTGTCTGATAAATTGCAATAATTGTCAATGTAGTAGACAGTGACCAAACAGACCACCGGTTTGGTTGTTCCCCCTACCAAAACGTCAGACGTACATAATGTGTAGTCGATGAACTCGAAGGCCAACCAATAGCATGAAGGAAAGAAAAAAAATGAAACAAGAAGGGTAAGGGGGATAAAAAGCCTAATAAAAATGTTGGCGGGGGCAATGTAGAGAAGAGAAAGTCGAAGTATCTATGTAACCTTTGCATGGAGGACCATCCAAATCACTTATTCCCTCGACTTGCAGAGGCTCATAAGTTATTGGCCCAACAAAATCATGATTTTTTGAAGAACCCATGTCCACATGGGAAAAATATCACTGAAGCCTCTTTGAGAATGGAGGGGGCCAGTCAGGGACCCCCCACGTCTATTGGTAATACCTTGGCCACAAATGTTTACATGATAAAATGTGTCTCTTTTATAGCGACCATGGCACATGATTACGAAATTCTGAAATCTGTCGAAAAGGGTAAAGAAGCCACAAACCCACTTGTTCCTCTCCTTATTGAGAAGATGATGGGTGAAACAATGAAATGCATCCTGAAAGGGGCGTTCAAGAAAAATTCTCATAATATGAATGTGAGGGCCGCCTAGAACTACTTTGTGGTGGAGGATTTGTCACAAACCCCTTGCACGATGTCTACTCTAGAGATTCTCCAGAGATGCCCTTCACAGAAAAAGGCTATGTTATCTACCTTGGGATCTACAGAGACTTGTAATCCAAGAGTGATTGTTCTCGATACGACCGACTTTAAACCTTGTCTCCCTTACCACATTTCATTTCAGATAGTAGAGGATTACACCAAAAAATATTTTACTTGGAATATATTTCTTACGGTGGTTGATGAGGGTGCCTAGAAGTGCGTGATGGCTTTGTCTTGTTGGAAGGCCATTGGACAACCCGTTTTGTCTTTGCTGCCTACTCTTCTTACTGCTTTCGACAATTGTTCATTCAGACCACATGGAATCATTCCTTATTTCCCCATGGAGTTAGGAGGGAAGAACGTGTGTGTCGAAGTTGAAGTGGTCGATGCGTCTCTCAACTACAACCCTCTATTAGGAATGATTTGGACCTATGTAATGCATGTAGTGGTTGCCACAATTTTTCGGGTCTTCTTGTTTCCACACAAAGGTCAAATCGTAACTATTGACTAATTGTATTTCTCCCATCCTGACCCTTCATCAGGGGAATCCACGGTCCCGATGATTGATAACCCTCAACCTGAAATTGTCAACGTAGGGGTTGGTTTGTGCCCACTATTGATGGGTAATTTTGATTACCCGCCTCCTTCTGGTGATGTCAAACTTATATCGGTTTCCCCCGACCATCCTAGGGATGGTATTTTTCAAGTTTCATCGTTCCGAATGAGTTAATTTCATGATCCGTGGAATATTCCTTCCCCATTGGCTACAATGGAAGGGACAGGGAATTATAGCATGGCTATGCCCTTGTCCATGATAGAATTTCCATACAACATTGTCCAGCAAGCTTCAACCGACCCCGATCCGACTCTCGCACAAGAGTTAGATCCAGTTCTCTATCCTAATTGGGCTCAATATTCCCTTGAAAATACTGACTCTTTACACCTGGTATTTCCCTCATATGAGGTGATTATTGAGGCATTGACTGGTCTAGACAGACCCTAGGATGATCTCCATCATAGATCTTATTTCCTCCTAGAGTTAAGAAGAATAGATGCAGGTGAAACTGTGTTGACTATGATTGGAGACAGGTCTTGTCCTGTTAATCCTCTAGCTACACATGCAGTTTACGCCGAGGGTAATATGACAAGTATTTTTGAAATAATCTATATAGATATCTCCAAAACCCCTGGCATCATGAAGAATATTTTTCTTGGAGTGAACTACTTCCTCGAGGAGATTTGAATCTATACAGACTTATTTAAGGAATTTCGGGACATTTTTTCCTGGCCTTACAAGGATATACCAGGAATTGATCCAAGAATCGTCGAACATGAGATACCAACTTATCCTGACACCAAGTCAGTTTGATAGAAGCTTCATCTGGTGAATCCTCGAAAAGTGACAACTATTAAGGCTGCAGTAGAAAAACTGCTTAAAGTCGGTTTTCTATACCACATACAGTTGACGCAATGGGTGATGAATTACGTTCAGGTTAACCAAAAACATGGTATGATTCACGTGTGCATGGAATTATGTGACTTGAACAAGGCCTATCCAAAGGATAATTTCCCCACCCCATTCATTGATTAGATTGACGATGAATGCACAGGATGTGAGGTCTTTTCATTCATGGATGGTTTTTCGGGATATAACCAGATTCAAATCAAACCTGAAGATCAACATAAAATAGCTTTTATCTATCTATGGGGCACATTTTCTTATCATAAGATGCCTTTTGGCCTGAATAATGCTGGAGCCAATTTTCAATGGGCCATGTATTTTTCTTTCCACAACCTTATACATATAGTCAAGGATTATCTCGATGATCTAGCATCATGCTCTCGCAAGAGATGTGATCATCCCACACACCTCTGACTAATATTTGAATGATGTCACTACTATAATATTCTCTTGAATCATAACAAGTGCATTTCATGTGTGACATCGGGTCATCTCTTAGGTTTCATAGTTTCGACAATAGGGATCATGGTCGATCCTCTTAAGGTTGAGGTGATAGTTCAATTGTATCCCCTGTGCACAGTACCCTATCTTCAGAGATTACAAGGGAAAGGAAACTTTCTACGAAATTTTATCACAAACTATGTCGAGATCACTAAAGGGTTCATGCATTTATTTAAAAAGGGAGTCCCTTTCTATTGGTATGAATCCGCTCATCGCTCTTTCAAAGCATTGAAACACACCCTTATGTCTGCCCCTCTGCTATGGCCTCCCAATTATAATAAATATTTCTTATTGTACTTGGTTTTCGTAGAGTCGACCATCGACATGGTATTGGTTCAACAAGATGATCTGCTCAAGGATCATGTGATTTATTACCTGAGTTGAGGCCTGGTTGGGTTGAAACTCAACTATTCCCATGTTGAGAAACTCATGTTGGAAGCAACACATGCTATCCAATGAACCGGTCATTATATCCTTCTTCGCAATACAAACATCATTGTCATTGTTAATCCATTTCAATATGTGTTGACATGAAGGGTCATTGGCCAAAAGATCAGTAGATGGATTGTAATCCTCCAGGAATTTGACTTGGATTTTGTTTCCGCGAAATCCAAAAAGTCGTTGGTCTTTGCAGAACTTATTTTTGAACTTCATGTTGAATCAAGTGATGTTACACCTTAAGAATCACTTATTAAAGGAGATATTTTTCTAATCGCATCTTCAGACCCCTAGTATGGATATATACTAGTCTGTCTCCAAACTTTCAATTTCCCTTCTTTGGCTTCTCATGATGAGTGTCGACGAATTCGCCATCAGGCATGAAACTATCTCATACTCGATGACACTTTGTATCATCGAGGTGTGGATTGAATTCTTCGTCAGTGCCTTATACACAAGGAAGAAAAAATCATTCTTAACAAATGCCATACTAGAGCATGTGGTGGTCATTTTTTTGGGTTGGAAACAACCCAAAATATTCTACGAGTCGGTTACTTTTGGCCTACGTTAATCAACGATTCCATTGAGTCATTCAAGAAGTGCCACCCGTTTCATATATTATCTCGAAAGATTACGGCACATCCTACTCCCATGTTTCTCATCATCGTTGTTGGTCCCTTCACCAAGTGGGGGATTGATTTTACTACATGCCACCCAACTTCAGCCAGGGAGCATCATTATATCATCGTAGCGGTAGACTAATTCACAAAGTGGGTCGAGGCTATGCCAACATTTAAAAATGATGGAGAAACAATGACTCTCTTCATTTTTAACCAGATAGTAGCATGGTTTGTCATCCCTAAGGAGATTGTCACTGAACATGGTAGTAACTTACAGAACAAAATGATGTCTGAGTTAACATCAAAGCTTGGGTTGAGGAAAGAACATTCATAACCCTACTACCCACAAGAAAATGGTCAGGTGTAAGCTGTGAATAAGTCCCTCAAGACTATTCCTCAACAAACGATCAATTATGCCAAGTCAAATTGTCATTTGGTGTTGTACTCGTCATTATGGGCCCACTGAACGTCTACAAATACTACCATCGATTTCTCACCTTTTCAACTTGTTTACGAGTTGGAAGCAATCTTTCCTATTGAGTGTCAGATCTCGTCTTTAAAGTTGGAAGTAGAGTTGTTTCCAGACACTTCACTACTTGAGGAACGCCTATTATATAGTGAGAAGCTCAATGAGAAACATCATGATGCAACCTTGGCCAATGAGGCTCACAAGCAATGATTCAAGTGCCAATATGATTGGTCCGTTCATCCTCAGATTTTCTCTGAAGGTGATCTCATCCTAGTCTATGACCAAGACAAGGATCCCTTGGGGCGAGGAAAGTTCAAACACATGTGGTTCAGACCTTTCATCATGAAAGAGGTCTTAAATAAGGGTTCTTATCGTCTGGTTGACTTGGAGGGAAATTCTTTGGCAGAGCCTAGAAATGTGCTCTACCTCAAGAAGTATTACTCTTAGGTTGGTCGCCTAGGTGACTTCTTGTACATATGTATAGTTCTTATACAATTTTTGTCTCTTTGTTTTATGGATGTGTAATTATTTATGTCATATTTTTCACTGTGGAATATGTCAAGTGAATCAAAGGTGTTCTTTGGGTTCGCGGATGGCACTAGCTAAGACACTCGGAGGCTTTCTTACGCAACTTGCGTTATTTTCACACTTCAATTCTAGTTGCTATCTTTTGGAGGAATCTGTCTAGGTGATGCCACACACAATGTCTCTGAGTACAGTGTAGTGATAGAGTTTCTTTGTGATGCTTTGTTGCATGGCATGTCTCACCTCTGGGTCTACTTATATTCTTAGCTGGTTATGTCCCAGTTAGATAGAATTTACTGCATTTATGATCGTACTTTACACTGACGCTTCCTTAGTGTACGCCTCTTAGAACATTAGTTTGATTACATTACCTATATACATGTTCCTAGGAGATTAAATCAAATGATAGATACCCTACCTAATCAAGTATCAGATTGGCATGTTGCACACACATAAAAAGAAGCACACACATACACATGTACATACATTTGTAAAGAAATGTGAT